>OZ026623.1:59150074-59272574 GCA_964020975.1 Hermodice carunculata | reverse complement strand
AATACGCCTAATTTATGTCATGTAAATGATTGTTGCTTTATTAAAATGGAATGAAAGTGACGTGAATCGTTATGAGTGATATTTGCACATTTATTGTTCTTCGGTATAATAAAGGAAATGACGTCCTTGCCTTTGTGGGACAGGAAGAACTGTAAACTTGAGGGATGGACTGTCATTGGCAACCCAAAGCAAAGCTTCGCTTCCTTTCGCCTTCGGGTTGACAGTCCAACCCTCAGGTTTACAGTTCTTCCTGTCCCACGCAGGCAAGGGCACCATTTCATTGATAACGTCCTTGGCTGCAAGGAACACGAAGAATTGTGAATCTGAGGCCAGTGAGGGATGGACTGTCACTGTCAGCGGTCACCCGAAGCGAAGCTGGGGGTTAAGAGTCCATTCTGAAGGTTCACAATTCTTCTTGTCCTCCAAGAGTCAAGGACGTCATTCACTTTATTATATACCCAAGAACAATAAATCATTAAAACAACAAAGTTTCCTCATAATAATTTTAATGATATAAACAACATTGTATAATTGTCAACTCGTATATATTGGCCAGCCCTGGGGCCTTTTCATCAGTATTACAGCGCCATCTAGCGGGAGACAGGAAAAATGTCCCACCCCTAAACTTACCAATCACGAGTATAGATTTCCCCCAGGCCTGTGGTATGACTATTATAATGTCTGTTATCACGGAAACGTCCTGCCCCACATCTTCCCAATTAATAAGAAAAAAACCCAAGTCCTTTTCTGGCAGAAAGGGGCCTGCCGAGCAATAAACTTGGCTATTCCTGGCCGTGGATTTAATTATGCTGAGGTGCCCAATTGTCGGACACCTAATGAATAAATGACTTGGTACAGATTGAGAATTATTTTAATATTAAAGAGCCATGTATGATATTGTGTCTAACCTTCAGTATATTTGAATGACATCCTGATTTGAAGTGCCATCGTTTTCCGAAAGGTGGACATGTAGCGCCTCCAAGCGGCGTGCCCAAATGTCAGACACGAAGAAGTTTGTGTATGGACTATGGGGGCCCATAAGGGACACGGGAGAGTATGTACTATTTTCAAATCAACAAATAAATGTAGCCCACATTTTTACTTGTGATTGATATTGATTAAAAAGTACAAATACTAATAACATTGTTCATTATGTAGATTTGTAAACTTATTGGCAAAGATTTAACAGTTGGTAATGTGTTGAAATAGGCTTATTTTATAAAGCTATGTTTGACGAGTCAATATAGGCATAAAGTAGAAATATTAAAAATACTTGTGTTACTTTTTAGGCTTTTGTAAGGTCAACTTCAACATAGAAACCAGTGTAACTGTTTATCCGAGACAAACTTCACAAGCTGCATAGAAATAATCTGCTGTGTTCCGTGCTTGCTGACAACATTTTTTTTTTCCTTTCAGGCCAACAACAATGGCAGAAATAGATCTGCTATTAGTAGGCCTATTAACAGTACGGATTACACCTCTGCCCTGGTCTGGTCTTTGAGGTACGTGGGGCACAAACAGGACACAAAAACTCAGCTTCATCTGCAACATCATCAGTACAGAATCCTAAAATAAAATGTACCCAGCCAGTACAATTGTTATAATATCAGTGTGCCCATGAAACAATTTGCACATTTTTGAAAGGCGACTAGGTGCAGCTCACTTGCCACCAACACAACAAATTTCATTTTCATCTTCACTGAAAGAACAATCATATTCAGCTACAAAGTTACCACTAGGCCTAGTAGGTGCTATGCCTGATGTACTTTGCACAGCTGTATCAACAATTATTTCAACACAAGCCTCTGCATCTGGCAAGGAGCCCTCACAAACATTGGCTGTCTTGCTGAGTGGGGGTTCTGGTGGATCGTCAAGTGATTTGAATGGGAATTGCAATCAAATCGACTGGTGCCTTTGCTGCTGATGGCTTCTTTGGACATTGTTGCTTTGGTTGAGGTAGTTTACTTGACATATACTGCTGAACCTGAAAATAAGAGGCACTGGGCTGGACACTTCCTACAGTTTGATCCTGGGTACATAGGCCGACATGTACAGCTTCACTTGGCATCGTTTCATCTTTGCTAATTTTAGTGGGATCAAAAGGATATATCCCATTGCAAGTGAAGCCAGCAATCAAATTCTGTGGAGAAAATTGCCTTGTAATATATCTTGAAAATCAGCTCACCGATGTTGCACTAAGTTATTTAAAATCTGACCTGGCTGTTGCCGCAAATGGGACCTGACTTCCTTGTAGAACAGCTTCTTGAGTGCGCCAAAACTTCCCAGGTCAAGAGGCTGGGTCAGGTGACCTGTGTGTGGAGTACTAGTACGAACAACAGAATATTGTGTTTCATTGCCCACTCCTTCACAGGGTGACTAATAACGGACTTGTGTCCATCATAAAGTAATAAACATGGTTCATCACTACTAAGTAAAGGTGAAGGAATGTGCTTCAAGAAATGTGTTTGCAGGAAGTCAATGAAAGTGGCACCATTTGACCACCCGCTGTCAGTCACCCTAACTTGGGTTCCAGACAAAGGTTTTTCATTCCATCCATTGTTTACACGTTTTCCCTTGTATACAAAGTAGGGTGGTAAAGCATGGCCTGTGTCGTGGCACTACCACAGGCAACAATGGTCATGGGATCAATTCTTGGGGCTGCTTGCTACATTATTTACTTTAGATCCCCTCTCTGCAACAGCTAGAGGTGCCTTATGTTCTGCATCGATGCCACTCTCATCAGCATTGTACATGTGTTGTGGTCTGTTTTGCAAATTGTACTGTTCTAGAACTTCTTGCAGTGATAGGTAGTATGCTTGGATATTTTCAAATATGCACGTCTTTGCACGAGACATAGACAGTATCTGTGCACGTATAGTAGCCAACGCAGGCCAGCGTTTCATGAATAGTCCAAACCATTTCTTTCCCACTGACACAAAATTACCGTTGTCTTGTTTAGGTCCATTGTATATCTGTATAATATCATTTGTCAATTCAATAATGTCTATCCTGGAATATCCAAAGCCAAATTTTGACATTTTAATGACATGTCCCACTAATTTCCCCTCATCTTCTTGACTTAAACATGTTTGTGGTCCAGGGCGATTTGTGCGGCCTTCGACGCGATCATGAAGTGTAGATTTAGGTATTCCCTACAATATTGCAGCTCTCCGTGCTGTTACTTTCTCTTCTTTTATCAGTTTCAATGCTCTGTTCACTGCTGTCTCATTGTAGGTTTTTGAGTGGACCTTTCTCTGAGGTTGTATCTAAAAAAGGGGATGTTTGTTTCAATATTTGAAATAAAATGAACAACCACTTAAGCATGGGGTTATTATTTTGTTTCGTTTCATCATTGCGTTATAAGGGCTTTAATCAAGACCTATTTTTCTGTTATTAAAACACAGTATAATCATTAACATGCAAAAGATGTATGAGACAGTATATATCAGAACCTTTTGCCGTTCACATTCTTAATGCCATGTAATATGTATAGGCGTCCATACACATTTTATTAGCTTTATCGCGAAATCACGCTCTGAGCAGTGAGAGTTTGACTCCATTGGGTCAGTGTCTGCCTTCCAAAGAGGCTTCTCAGATGGAGAAAAAACAACCCTCCTGGCCCATCTAGTTCTGGTAGGGCGAGGTTGCAACCATGGATAAACTTGTGTGATACTGAAGATATGCAAGAATGCTTCGGGAAGTCAAAACGTGCATTTACTGAGCATATCCAGCGAATTTTATAGGAGACAAAAGGTCCCTGTTAGTGTTCGAGAGTGACCATGACCTCATTACATTATAGTATGCAGTTACCTTTGGCCTTTCAAGCAGACGCATATGCAGAAATCATTTACATTTTATGCCCTCCTTCGAAGAAGGTGGGGCATATAGCTTTGCACATGTCGGTTGGTCGGTCGGTCGGTCAGTCGGTCGGTAGACAGTGGTTTCTGCACAGTTACTCAAGAAGTTTTTGAGCTAGGACTTTGATACTATACAGATGTATTATTCCAGTCAAAAGCTAGGCAAAGTTCGAAGATGGGTCACCTTGACTTAATTTCAAAGGTCACATTGGTGCCTGACTTAACTTTGGTTTCCGCACAATAACTGAAGAGGTTTTTGAGCTAGAACTTTTATATTACACAGGATTATAGTCCATATTTGGGGCTAGGCGAAGTTAGAAGATGGGTGACCTTGACTTTATTTTACAGGTCACAGAGCCACTTTACTGAATATGGTTTCATGCTTTCTGCATGATAACTTATACCTTGGAGAGGGGACTTTTATATTGCACAACTTTATGGTTCTCTGTAAGGCCTAGGTTCAGTTTGAAGATGGGTGACCTTGACTCAGTTTTCAGGGTCACAGAGAGATTGTAGAATTCCTGTGGTTTCCGCACAATAACTCAAGAAGTTTTTAAGTAAGGACTTTGATACTATACAGGTGTATTATTCTAGTCAAGAGCTAGACAAAGTTTGAAGATGGGTGACCTTGACCTAATTTCCAAGGTCACATTGGTACCGGAGTTAATTTTGGTTTCCACATGATAACTGAGGAGGTTTTTAAGCTAGGACTTTTATATTGCATTCGATAATTGTCCGTATTCGGGGCTTAGTAAAGTTTGAACATAAGTGACCTTGACCTAATTTCAAAGGTCACACAGCCACTTGGTTGAATACTGTTTCTGCGTGATAACCTGCATTTTAGAGATAGCACTTTTATATTGCACAGCTGTATGGTTGCCTATGAGAGCTAGTTTGAGTTTGTAGATTGGTGACCTTGACCCAGTTTTGAGGGTCACACACAGACAGTAGACTTCCTTTGGTTTTTGCACAATAACTGAAGAAGTTTTTGAGCAAGGACTTGGATACTGCACCACTATATAGTCCTTGTTCAGGGCTAACAGAAATGTAAAGTTTGGTGACCTTGATCTAAATTCCAAGGTCACATATTCACCTGATTTAACTTCGGTTTCTGCATGATAACTCAAGAGGTTTTGAAGCTAGGACTTTTCTATTGTACAAGATTATAGTCCATATTCGGGGATTACCGAAGATGGTTGACCTTGACCAAATTCCAAACGTCACAGAGCCACTTTACTTAATATGGTTTCATGATTTCCGCATGATAACTTGTACTTTAGAGCTATGACTTTTATATTGCACTGCTTTATGGTTTCCTATAAAGACTAGGTTCAGAATGAAGATGGGTGATCTAGATACAGTTTTTCTGACATTGATGTATGATCAACCTTCACTAATTTTGTAAGGTCACGATTGCCCCATTTACCACTATCAATAGGGTAGCGAGGGCAAGGGTAAAGAGGGCGGGGGGGCATCTATGTTTTAGAAACATATCTTGTTATGTTTCTATGAATTATTATAAAATTATTGTTATTTTTATGTACAAATTGTTAAGATTGTTTACCTGTTTATGTCTCATTGTGTGGAATAAATCAGGAGTAAGTCAAAGTGAACACTTCTTGGATAAACAACGTGACACCTGGTGTAAAAAGAGGCAATTAAACTTGATGTCCGACAATTGGGCACGCAACTAGACATGCCTGCGGCACGAAAACCTTAGCGAAGTTAATAGTATTGTAGTTATGAATATTGCCGTTGTCTTCGGAACTCTTCCTTATATTTTTAACATGTTCAAAAAAGGAAAAAAAGAGGACAAATGTCTTAAATGCAAATGTGACTTCCAAATTTACCTAAGCCATATAAAGTTATGTATCATACACTTACTTGACACTTGATACTGATGATGGTTGAGCGCTTCAATCCAAAAGCAGGGCCAGGGGTCTCGGTTTTCTTTGGAGGAATTCTCGGTTGCCCTTTTTGCATCGTAGATTATAGACGTGCCGACAATGCTTCCGTCGGCACTGTCCTTTGATCATGGACCTACCTTGACCGGTGGTAAAAGGCCGTTAAATGGATAGTGATAAATGGGCCTAGGTCTATGCTTATTTTTCCCGGCTTCCATGATCGTAAGCGAGGGTCTGTAACGTTTGTACAGTAGGCCTATAAAATACCGACTGTGTCCCATTGAAAAATGAGACGGGCCGGCTCTCGGCCTCCCGTATGGAATCAAAATAAACACTTAACTTATTTAACTTCAATACATCGTTGAACCATTGCGTGATACCTTGTTACTGGACCCAGCTCATCGTATGATTTTTTTTTAATATCCTCCGCTGAAAGCACATATCCGTGAACTAACGTCGTTGAAGCAGAGCAAAATCGACAAAATTCAAATATGGCGCCGCTGTGTTTTTCTTATTGCCGTCACCAAAGGAAGGGCCAGAATGGAACCGAACAGGCAGAATATAATGACGTCACAGCTCTAATACTATATACAGAGAATTTGAGCCCCTCACATCAACGACAAACGTAAATAAAACACATGTCCTGGCTGTGCTATGGGAACAGCGGAGCTTTTGCATACAGCAATAGCTCGTTTTTGGGAAACCTTAGCTCACATCCTGGGTGTTCCCTTCCCTCCCACCCCCTACCCCCGGACAGAGCTCGATGAATTTAGGCCTACTGTTAGGGCCCGTGGATAACCATTCAATCTACACTAAAAAATGGTCGAAATTAGTACTAATTACCTCAACTTACGCTCGTCAAATTATCTCCCAATTTGGCAAGTGGCATAATGATATATATACTGTCTCTTAAATTGCTTGCTTGTTGCTTTATGATTAACTACATGGAAGAGAAAAAAATGCCCCATTTTAAATAGGGATGTATGTAATGTAGAAGGCACTTGCATGTAGCTATACTGGAATAAAAAGCAGCTTACGGCGCAATGGCGAATCTTAGAATACGTTTACAAGCAAAACCAAACAAATCGATCAATGGGTGTTTAGACTAGACCAGCAAGAAACTATTAATTATATGTTTATTTATTAGCCCCTCAAAGTTCTATCTGACTGGGACAGGAAATTTGTGTTTTTAAAAAGTATTTGTAATTAAATTTTAATGCTGTGATAAAAATGTGTTGCTATTATATTTTACAGCAAGACTGTAATGTATGCTCTGTATACTTTATAACTTTGGATGTATTGCCGCCATTGTCTGAATCAGTTGAGCCAAATTATTATTATGACACGTTAGTGGACTGAGTCAACAGTTTTCATTGTCACTGTATCGACACACTGAGACCAGCTGTTGACTAGCCCATGCTATCATGATTTACAGATCTATTGTTGTTTATTTTTTTGTTCAAAGCAATAATCAGTTTTCATTCTAAAACCACTGTATATGGTGATTATGTGGTAAATATTGGGGAAGCAAAGGATAAAAAACATGTTGCACGTAGTACTGTATTAGCCTGTATACAACCGTTATGAAAAAAAACTGTAAAATATAAGTATTGATGGAACAGGTATAAATATTGAAGTATCAATATCTGCCAGTGTTTGTAGCTAATATGAGAACTTTTTGATACATTGCTATTTATACTTTATGTACTAATGTCACAAATAGATATATTGATGTACCAAAACCAGCCTATCAGGTTTAATAGGAGATATGACTAGAACCTTATAGGCAGATATTGGTACATTGCTATTTATGCTACATATATTAAGGCCAGAGGTAAAGAAATTGAAACACCAATACCTGCCTGTAAGGTTAGATAGGTTTAGAACCTTATAGGCACATAATTATGTCTGTGTGCCAACATAGACATATTGTTTTTGTAGGAATTCTTTCTTTCTTTCTTTACCGGCACATTTGTCCGATATTTCATTTGAAAATTATAATACGTAGAAACTCCAAACTTGGCATGATCATACTTCCTACATGAAGTCTTGAGTTTTTGTAAAGAGGTTCAGCTTTTTTGAAAATTAGGGCCCTTTGAAAATTTAAATCTTGAATATCTCCAAAACTATTATAGGTGCAGGTAACCAATCCAACTTCAATTAATATGTTTATAACACTGCACATTTTTGCAATTTACATGTGACCTCTAAAGGTCAAAGGTCAAGGTCATTTTGCCATTCGAAATTTTCATCTAGTCATAACGTGGTCAATTTATCCATTTTTGATCATGTTGGGCTGAAATTGTAGATATTGTAACACTGCACATTTTTGTACATGTGACCACTAACGGTCAAAGTTCCAGGTCATTTGGACTTTGAAATGTTTATCTAGCCATAAGCTTAATGGAATGTGAAGTACCAAAGGAGGCAATTGAAAGCAGACATTGGCACAGTGCTATTTATACTGTAAACGCTTCGGACAGACTTGTTAATTTTAATGTACCAAAACCTCCCTATTTGGCTAGATAGGAATTGAACCATTTAAGCAGGTAACTACATCCTGGCTACTATTACTGCATATTAATGTACCAATGCCTGCCTATTGTGGTGGAGAGAAGAATAGGCCTTTTGTATGAGAGATTTGCATATAATTTAATGTTTATGTCAGAGAGGTAAATATCAATGTCCCAATGCATGCCTATTTGGTAAGATAAGACCTCAACCATAGAGGCAGATAATTGAATTCATGCTATTTTTACTGCACATAAGTGCGCCGAGACATGCCTATTAGTGTAGAGAGGAATATAATATTTTTAGGAGATGTTTACAGCTTCCAATCATAATGTGTCCATTAGTATCAGAGATGTCCCGTTAACTGCCTATTGGGTAAGAAACGGCTTGAACCTTATAGGAAGCTTATTGACTAGCTCCATACTATTACTACTGTATATTAATAAACCAATACCTGCACATTAGTTTAGAGAGGAACAGTCCATTTGTCGGTAATAGTGGCACCTTGCTACTTATAAAGTATATATTGATATGAGAGGTGTAAATATTAATATATCATACCTATCCATAAGGTCAGATAGGACTATAAATATGTAGGCAGGTAATGTCCTAATACCTGCTTATTGGGTTAGATAGGACTAGAACCTTATAGGAAGCTAATTGACCCCTTGCTATTTTTACTGCACACTGAGAAGAATACAATGTTTTCAGGAGATGTTTACACCTTCCAGTCGTAAGGTATCTGTTTGTATAAGAGGGGTAAATATCAATGTCCCCTTACCTGCCTATTAGAACCCTAAAGGAAGCTGATTGACTCCTTGCTATTAATGCTGCATATTAATGTACCAACCCCTGCCCACTAGTTTCGAGAGAAACAGTGCATTTGTCGGTGACAGTGGCACCTTGCTACTTATAATGTATATATTCATATGAGAGGTATATATATTAATATACCATACCTGCTTATTGGGTTAGATAGGACTGGAGCCATATAGGCAGGTAATGGCCTAATACCTGGCTATTGGGTTAGATAGGACTAGAACCGTATAGGAAGCTAATTGAGTCCTTGCTATTAATAATGTATATTAATACTACTATACATTTATATGAGAGTTCGAAATATGAATATACCATACTTCTCTATTAGGTTAGATAGGACTAGAACCTTTTAGACATGTATTGGTAAATTGTAATGTATAATATATGCTAATGCTAGAATTAGAAATATTAATTCACAAATAGCCAGCGCTTGAACGTTATAGTCCAATAATTGGAACATTGTTATTTGCACTGAATGGATTATGCTGTAGCAAGAAAAAAGTATAAAACTGATACTAGCGTAAAATCGATTAGACAATACTAATGCCTTACATGCAAGGAATTTCAATCTTTCCCATTTATTTCTTATATTAATGTACTTACAACTGCCTATTATTTTAGGAAAGACTACACAATTTTAAGAAGATATTGGTACCACACTACTTATACCGTAAAACTGTCTGCCACACGTCTAAGTATTCCAATACCTGTCTGTTGGATTAGGTAGGACCAGAACCTGTTAGGAAACTAATTAACTCCTTGTTATTTTTACTGTACAATAAGGTACGAAAACCTGCCTAGTAGTTCAGAGGGGAAGAGAATATTTTCAGGAGATGTTCACACCTTCAAATCATAATGTATCTATTTGTATCAGAGGTGTATAAACCTATGTCCCATTACCTGCCTATTGGGTTAGAAAGGACTAGAGCCCTATAGGAAGCTGATTGACACCTTGCTATTATCACTGTATATTATATACCAATACCTGTTCATTAGTTTAGAGAGGAATGGTCAATTTATGTGTGACAGTGGCACCTTGTTACTTATGATGTATATATTTGTATCAGAGGTGTATAAACCTATGTCCCATTACCTGCCTATTGGGTTAGAAAGGAGTAGAGCCCCATAGGAAGCTGATTGACACCTTGCTATTATCACTGTATATTATATACCAATACCTGTTCATTAGTTTAAAGAGGAATGGTCAATTTATGTGTGACAGTGGCACCTTGTTACTTGTGATATATATATTTATATGAGAGGTATGAATATTAATATATTATACCTGCTTATAAGGTTAGATAGGACTAGAACCGTATAGGCAGGTAATGCCTTAATACCTGCCTAATAGGTTAGATAGGACTAGAACCGTATAGACAGGTAATACCTTACTACCTGCCTATTAGATTAGATAGGACTAGAACCGTATAGGCAGGCAATGCATTAACACCTGGCTATTAGGTTAGAAAGGACTAGAACCGTATAGGCAGGTAATACGTTAATACCTGGCTATTGGGTTGGATAGGACTAGAACCGTATAGGCAGGTAATACCTTAATACCTGGCTATTGGAGTCAGATTTGTAGATATTGCCAAAATTATAGTCCGTATTGCCCGTATTCTTTCTTTCTATATTAGCATAAATGCTTAAGGCTTGTATGATCCTTGAACTTTAGTAAGTACGTTTCAGATAACCTCATTGTATAAAAAAATACCCATAGTAGTGAAATGGACTCATTTAGCAACTGCCAATGTAGGTTTCTTATCAGGTTCAAGTTATTTGAGATGATCAAGTAATCAGAATATGCACTGTGAGGTTAAGTCCACGGTGATCTGATTGGGAAAAATTGTCTGCCCAAGGATTATTCAGTAACTTTGTTGCTGATGTAATTGAAATGTTCGCACAATCTGTCTGGGAGGGAACGTAACATTTGCCCCACATATTGCTTTTGACATGTTGCACAGGCTAGGAGGTATACTAGATTGGAACTTCCACAGCATCCTCCCCTGGGAACATTACATGGGTTTTTTGTTTGTTGGCTGGTAGCTTCTTTACTCGACTGGTCAAGGCCAGGGCAATATTTGCAATGGAGACTGGTACATTCATTGCTGTATCGTTTGCCAGTTGTGGCTGGATTAGTCTGTACATTTGGGTGGTGACTGATCCGCGATCAGACCAGTATATCCTGTAAGCTATTGGCTCTTTTGAAGCCTATAATCACTTCCCTATTATTGAGGGCCTCAGCATTAGGTGAGGCCTCAAGAGTTTTCCAGCGATCCTGAATGATCTGTTTTACTAGAGAAAGTGCGGGGTTGACTGTCATGATCAGGAAAAAGTTCTCTTGATCATTGGTTGTGGATGTTTTTGGTGTCAGTAGAGAAGATCTGCTGACATTGTTCACTTTGGTTTTGGCATCAATTAATACTTAAGCTGGGTAATCTCTCAGCTTATAGTAAGTATTCAAGAGTTTTTGAGGCATTTTCCTCATAATTCTCTGGTCTGCTGCATATTCGTTTCATCCGGAGCAGTTGACTATAGGGGCCTCCCACCTTGGAATGCTTAGTATGGGCAGATCAATAGTATGTGTGTATCTGTACACTTTACATAAAGTGTGATACAGGCTTTACGTTGAGCATCAATTCTGACTGCAGTGTCAGGAAAATTTATCTCAGTGTCAGAAAAATGTTAGGAGAGCTTGATGGACTTGTCACACGAATTTAAATGTGGGACAAACTCAGTCAGTAGTGTCTCACCATGGGTCCAGATGAAACAAAATCATAAATGTACCTCCACCAAACTAAACGTTGCAGTGGAAAATGTAATAATTTACTTTCTTCCAAGTTCTCCAAAAAAGTTGGCAAAGATAAATCTCTATGCCAGATTTACGATGTGTATGTTTTGGTTTTCAAAAGAACAAATAAGTATCTACATGGTACGCTGGTTTCCACGATGCCAGAGCTGTGCAAAGTAAGAGGTGCTGGAGTAAATCTAAAATGCCTGGAGGAAATTGTGTTTTTGGCCACGGGTCTGGGGGCTGACAAGGGTACCAGCGAGGTCCAAGGGCAGCGCCATGGTGGGGCCCACTGGAGCTCATGGAATCAAAGGAACATTAAGGCTTTAGAGCAGCTATTCTGGCAACAATGTTTGGATGCCTATACCTTTTCAGCTAAAACGAGTGGTGTGTTAGAATAAAACCATGTCAAAAATAGAAATTACTCATCACTTGATATTTGCTGTTGCAGTATTTGAAGTCTCTATTGCGTTTTTTGCGACAGGTGGACAGCTCTGAGTGATTGGTGTCTTGTTTCCATGCCGCTACACCATTGGATGGCAACCTGCTTTGTGCAATTTACAAACATGATTTTAGATGCAAGACTCAAGTCAGATCTATTTAAAGCAAACAACATGCAGAGTAAATGGCAACAAATATAAAAATTCGTGAGTTGGTTGTTGAGTTTTGCTGATCTATCGATGCCAGGCCATAGCATCAGAAAGGCACCTGAAAGTCAAACCCAGCAGGCAACAAGATATGCAGGTTTAAATACAAATAACAACATACATCTTCGATTGTCAGTTAAGAAAATGTTTACATGTTGGGCCCATCTGTCATTTTTATAAGAATTTGCGTCCAGTTCCATGAACTATTTAATTTTTCATTTCAACATGCTTACAATTTTTAATCATATTTTTACTGCTTTAGGTGCATAAAATAAATGACGAGTTGTTGTGCTTTCTGTGTAGAGCAAGTGACTCCACACTAGAATGAATATTCACTAGGCGGGAAGCAAGCCTGGAATAAATAAAAGAATAAATGTACACAGATTTTTATATGGATATATGAACGAAATGAAGTGAAGTGCCTAAATGAAATTGAAAGTTTGCTGCCAGAAAGGCAGATTTTGGCTTGATAGTGAAAAACAATGTATACTTTGAGCTGACATGAATATTATGACGGTATGTACACTGGCACCAGTATACACAGTGATTCAGCTGGAGTCAACACTGTGTGCTCGCAATGATATTACAAGTAGTACCACACAGAGCTGGTTGCCCCTGGCATTTTGCTGAAAAATTTCTCATTCATGCCCATGTTTTCTGGTGTTTATTTGATGTAAAAAAATTCTTACGAACATTTTGGTGTATAAAACATACATGTTTGTAATCCATTGAGTGAACTAGACGGTGGTAGCTCTGTTCGTCTGTGTTTCCACAGGTTGAATTACTGGCGTGAAACATCAAGCCGTGCTCAGCTGATCTGAATGAATGATTGAATGGTGATGTGACCTTAAGAATAATATCCAAGGTCACATTTCTATTAGACCATCACTGCTGCTTTTCATTTGTAAGACTTCCCTTACCCAGTTGTAGGGTCATTATTTTTTTAAATAAAACTAACAGAGTTGGCAAGATATGAGCCAATATGTCAGTTTAACCTTACAGGGTCACTGAAAGTTACAACTTAAAAAATAAATAAAAGAACACCTGGAGCAACCCATGATTTGGGAGGCGGGGGTGGTTCCTGGATATTATGGTGTGGCGCAATTTACATAACCGTCTGTGGTCCATAAAATTATATAAATATTTTAAGATGGTGGGGGAGGGCAGCATAAATTGACAGGGGGGGGGGGTGTCAACGGTTATCAAATATACAACATGAAAACTGTTGCGCACCATTGACTTCCTTTGATCTTGAAAGCCTGATCATGGAGAAAGAAAATGTCCCTGTGTAAGACCTTTAAAATTTGACATGGTCAATCAAAATTTGACCATTGGCTCAACCCATAATTGTTGTAAATTTGCAAGTTGTATATCAAAACATAACCAAAATAATGTTTTTTTTATCTCCTTTGATCCTAGATTGACTTCATGCCACCATAACAAAAGGGGAAATATGATACTCTTGTGTTCAGCTAACCTTACATGCAAAGACTGAAGTGGTCCTGTGAACGTCAGAATGATATCAAGGTCACTTTTGTTTATGGCAATCATCAGTGCAGCTAACATGAACATATCCCCTAACCATTTTCCCTAACTTTGATAATTTGTAAAAAAAAAAAAAAAAAAAAAAAGAAACAAAAAATTAGAGAATGACAGCGCCACCATGTAGTGAGGAAATTTGGTCGTGATGGAGTCGAACTTACATTCTCAATAAGCCTGCATTACTTGCATTGTAGTCCATGGCAATATATGCATTAACATCCAAGTACCCAAATTGGGAAAAATCCGTGCAAAATGGAAGATGAGGAATATCATCACTTAGTGACCATCTTAGTCTGACCTTTTCACAAGCTACATTTTCACCAAGTTTCAGAAGAATCTGAGTGAACATTTTGGAGAAGTTTAAAATGGCAAAATGGACTGGGGGTTTTTTTGTTTTGTTTTTTTCTTTTTTCTTTTTTTTTTTTTAGGTAGAAAATAATCGCAGCGCTACATGTTTAACAAATGGATATATAAATGAACTTGAATAAATGTGAGAAGGAAAAAAAAAAGAAACGACGTAAATATAAAAAAAAAGTTTAAATTGTGCTTGTGTATAAGGTCTCAAAATGCCCCGTAGGTCCACGTACTCAACCACGCACTGTATGTTTGAAGGTATCATAAATTTTAAAGGTCATTGTGCATGAAAGTACAACATATTGTCACTTCAACATGAAAATCTGGCTGCCAAAGCCCGTTTTCCCGTTTTCCACTAAAAGATTCATATATTTCTCTGATTCATATAACTTGGTGGGAGAGGTGATTTAGATTGGATTAATACTCAACAGCATAACCGATGAGGCCGTCTGTCCATGCAGGTAAACTGGTAAGTACGGGTGTAGTAGTTCGTTGGTCATAATTATGAAAATTTAAAAGTTATCTTTTGATTCCCAGCAGAGATGGGCATTGCCATGAAAATATAAAATATATGCATATATAAAATGCATTAAAAGTAAAAATATTCAGCAGTGCATGGATAGATGCAGTTTTGTATTACCAGTAATAAAGGTACATTACCATGATGGTAAGTTTTTAACGTCTGAAATGAATTGAAACTGTCCTTTTTTTGGAAGTAAGATGTTTCCATTTTGCAAGTATTGCTCAAAGTAAAGTATAAAGATTTTTTGGGCATGTATGTAACATTTCTTTCACGAGGGACCGTGGTCCACATTTGAGGCCCTGCTGTTGCGCGCAGTACCATATCATGCCGTGCTCAGCTCACCTTGATGGGCGACTGATTGTCATGTGACCTCATGAATAATATCCAAGGTCTCTTTTCTACAAGACCATCACTACTATTTTCAATTTCAAAGTCTTAACTTGCATCGATCTGCAGTCATTATGTCTCCCCGTGCAAAGGGGGGCATCTTCTTCTTCTTCTTCTTCTTCTTCTTCTTCTTCTTCTTCTTCTTCTTCTTCTTCTTCTTCTTCTTCTTCTTCTTCTTCTTCTTCTTCTTCTTCTTCTTCTTCTTCTTCTTCTTTTTCTTCTTCTTCTTCTTCTTCTTCTTCCTCTTCTTCTTCTTCTTCAACACATTGTTGCGTGTGGTGCGGACGCGATAAATCAAGAAAAATTTGACTTGGGAAGTTGAATTTTTTTGTGAAGATGTTCCCATATAAAACCTTGCTTGGGATTGTAGATGGGTGATCTTGGCCTATTTTTCAAGGTGACGTGGGCATTTTGTCTAAAATCAATGTGGACGTGATAACTCAAGAAAGATTTAATTTGGGAAGTTGAAATTTTATGTGAAGATATTCCTATATGTGATCTTGCTTTGGATTGTAGATAGGTGACCTTGACATATTTTCAAGGTTACATGGGCATGTCATCTAAAATTGACACGAATGCAACAACTCTGCAAGGATTTGATTAGGAGGCTGAAACTTTGCATGTTTATGTACCATAATATGAACTAGGTTGGGATTTTTGATAGGTGACCTTGACCTATTTTCAAGACCACTTTTTAAAAATCATGGCAGATGCACTCGAGAAAGATTTGACTTCAAGAGTTTGACATTTTGTGTGATTATGTTTCTATGTAAGACTTCTGTAAGACCTTGCTTGTCACGGCAGATCTGTGTCCTTGACCTATTTTTCAAGGTCACGTGGGCATTTCGTCAAAAATCAACGTGGATGTGATAATTCAAGAAAAATTTGACTTGGGAAGTTGAAATTTATATAAGACCTTGCTTGGGATGCAGATGGGTGACCTTGACCTATTTTCAAGGTCACATGGCCACTTTTTCAAAATCATTGCAGACACACGAGTGAAGGATTTGACTTACAGAGATTAAAATTTTGTGTGATTATGTTTCTATGAAAGACTTGTAAGACCTTGCTTGTGACTGCAGATGTTTGACCTTGGCCTATTTTTTAAATTTTGAAATGTCAATAAAGAGTGTACCTTCACCATATCTGTAGATCATTGGAATCAGTATGCCTATTTTTAAAAAATAAGGGTGACAATAGTAAGGGCGCACGGGGAGACATTTGATTTTCTGTCGGAAAATCAGCCTGTTCTAGTTATTTTTGAAATAAGAAGTAACAGAGCTACCAAGATATAAGCCACTATGTCAGTTTAACCTTTCAAGGTCACAGAGTTAAATCTAATAAAACCAAGAGAACAACTTGGGGGCGGAGGGGGGGGGGGTTCTAGGATATTGTGTTGTAGCGCAATTGACATCACTTCCATATGAGGTCTATAAAATTACATACACCATCTCAAGATGCTGGTGGGGGGGGAGGGGGTGCGGGTTGTCAAGGGTCATCAGATGTGTAACATGAAAAATGTTACGCACAATACATCCTATTCAAAAGTCCTTCTCCTATTTGGAACACTACTACACTCTGGTGGCAGAAACGAGAATGAGGCTGGGGTGGAACCGCAATCAAGTCCCCATTCACTTACATGTTAAGTCTGTTCACTTTTGTAGCTCATATCTATCATTTATGGGTGTATTCAAAAACACTTTTAAAAACACCCATTGTGTTATCCTGTTAGGACAACTCTAGCACTACAACAGTTAGGGGAAATAACAGGTGTTCACTGTTTGATCCACTGTTTCAAAAGTTACTGTGATGTACTCTGCTAATATGAAATAAGTTTTCATTACGACATGTTTTGTCATCAGGGCCTGGTTGCACCGGTGAGTCGTAAGTTACGCTGTCGTAAATAACTTACTCCGGCGTCCATATGTCCGTCGTTGTCTCCCCTGCTAGTCCAGTTGCACCAGTGCTGCGTTGTGTTGGGCGTATGAACGCTCGTGTATTTGTCGCCCAAAAACACAGTGACACCCCTCAGTTGTAATGTCTTACCTGGCAGGTGTTGTGCATACATGTTATTACACAATTGACCCTCGCGCACGGCACGCTTTTCCTTTGTTAAAGTGACATTTGACACACTTGTAGCTACATGACTCGTGCCATCATGTCGGGTGTTAAAAGAAAGAAAAAAAAATTCAGATAGTGAAATAAGGAAACTGTTACGAGTTTTACAGCATCAATAAACACACTTTGCGCAGCAAGTTACAAAGCTCCGTTACTTTCCAAAAGAAGAAAAAGTAAAATGAGCTCTTGGATGCGGTGAACGCAATAGGTCGACAAAAACGAACTCTGGATGAAGTGAAACACAAATGGAAGGACTTACTGACACGGGCTAAAAGAGATTTCAGCAGCAGAAAGTACCCCAAAACGGGAGGAGGGCCAAAGCCATGCAGTGGAGGTTATATAGTTACCGGAGATGAGCTTTCTTGCAGAACATTTAAAATTACGCCCACGTAAAAGCACAACTTTGAAAGAAACTTCACTCAATTTGTTATTATTCTCAAAAGCAAACAGATAAAAATTAAAACCTAACATTGTTTACAACAAAATCGCCTGGCTTGCCTTGGTGATTCATAAGAGAGCACATTCCCATATAACACTATAATTATCATAGCATTTATGTTAACAGAAACAGTCAAATCTTTTCTTTATCATTCTTACTCCAAAAGTATAGATTCTATCGTTTTTAAAATGTAATTACAAGAAAATAGATACGCTGTGTGATTGATCTCGGTTCGTAAATATGACAAAAACTGAAGTTTTATTTTTCATTCTTTCATTTTTTTCTTTACGTCAGATATGTTCTGTGCGAAGAGATGCCGGTGCATTGCTGGCCCACCGAAATTTTATTTATACCCTCATAATCAGCTGCAATTCTTCATTCTTGTGTTACACTATTTATTTTGGTGCTTCATCGTGTATTTCCCACACTGTTAATGTCACTTTTTTTTCTTAATTATATTTCCTACAAAATGGTTGCATTGAGTGGACAGCAACTCAGTTGCAAACTCGAAGAAGTGGAGAGAGAGGTTTGTCAAGCTCGTTACGTACGCCCTACTTGCGCCTGCTACCAAGCAGGCTTAAAACTGAAGTACATTTCGACCAACTTTACGACTCGTATAGTGACTACGCTCATTGCAGCAACCAGTGGAAATATTTACGCCCGAAGTAACTGAGGCGTACACCTTACGACTCACCGGTGCAACCGGGGTCTGATTACAAAACACAATCTGTTAAATTCATAGGTTGGAACTAGTCTTGAATTTGGCTGTGTAAGTTGTACCAACTGGGACACCAAAATAAATACAAAAATTATGGCCTAATACTCACGTTTCATTGGATCATTGGATTTTTTTTTTTTTTTTTTTTTTTTTTTTTTTTTTTTTTTTTTTTAGTCTTGATTAGAAAATTAGGTCTGCACTGACCATTTTGCTCCTTTAACAGATCAACTGAGCGTTAGAATAAATATAGCTGTGACAGCTAATTATATATCCTTAAAAAACATATTTTATTACACTCTTGTGCTGAAACACTGAGTCAACTCGGCTGTTCTGGCTTTAGGTACTGGTTTTCAAAATTACAGTGAGACGTATATCAGCAGCAATTAGGAAAAGTCAAAACTCTGAAGATTTTCTCCCCTTGTGTTGTAGTCCTAGGGTCTTCCTGATAGAATAACACAATGGTTATATTCAAAGGTGATTTTAATAACAGGATGAGGTAGCAAATTAAGCAAATTTAACCTGTAAGTGAATGGGGACTTCAATTGGTTTCCACCACAGCCTCAATCTGGTTTCTGTCACCAGAGGTCAGTAGTGTTCCAGATATGGCAGGGACGTTTTAATAGGGTGTATGATGCACTTCCTTTGATCTTGAAAGTATGATACAGGAGAGTAAGTGTCCCTGTGTATGACCTAAAGAGTAAGGTCATGATCATTCCAAATTTGACAATCGGCCAAGCCGTATTTGTTGTAAATTTGTATGTTGTATCTCATATCGTAATCAAAGTAATGAATTTAATATTTTTGTTTTTGTCACGTATAATCCAAGTTCCATTTCAAGCCACCATAACAAGAAGAGGCCCGTGATAGTCCTGTGTTCAGCTGACCTAATATGGACAGACTGAAGTAGTCTGAAGCTGAAAACACTGATAGTTTGTAAGAAGAAAACCGATAAAAGGTGGGAACACATAAAAACTCTTTAGAAAGCAGTAAATAAATAAATAATAAAATCAATCAATCAATCATCGCTGCTCTCTTGTTGTACAAATTAAAGTCCAGCGGTCCCGCAGACGCACCCATCAATCCTGCAATTTCAAAGCAATTGGCTAAGAGGTTTTGATGATATTTTTTTCGGGGGAAAGGTAATTTTACCCAAAAAAGAACAAAACAATTGTACAAAATCATGGGAACATGACCTTTTGACCAAAATTGATAAAGGCTCACCCAAGGTACATCCCCACCAAAATGGTTGATGCTTCTGGATCAGTAGTCTAAAATGTGACTGACCATTGGAATCCCCCATTGACTTAATTGCATTGTAGTGTATGGGAAGGTATGTTTTAGCCACCAAGTACCCGAATTTGAAAATCCGTTCAAAATTAGATAAGAAAAATATGATTTAAGAATTGAACTTCCTTTATATTTTATTTTTAAAATGACACATAAAACACATAAAATGAATTAAAAGTGAAAATTTTCATCAGTGCGTGGATAGATACAGTTTTGTATTTCCAGTAGTGGAAGTACATATCCATGATAACAATTTAGATAAACTATAAATGTTTTAAACGTCTAGGTTTAATTAAAACTGCCCGTTTAATTTGGAAGTACGATATTGGCATTTTCTAAGCATTGCTGAAAGTAGTATAACCATAAAATAGCTAAAGATCTTCGGGCATATACCTATTATTTCTTTGACGATTCACTTGAATGTGTTTGCTACGATTTAGGAACAGTGGCTCACGGCAGAGCGACCGGATGCTGTTCCAGTGTGAAGTAAAGTTTAAGAGCACCGGCCACAGGTGTTCGCCTTGCTTGGGTTCATGGCAGCAGGCAGTTTGGTGCAGGCGCCTGACTGTCCAGCTTTCTCTGGTATCCCACACTTCACACTTTTTTTTAACCATTATCTTCATTCAAATCAATGACAAATTCTGTGCAGTATAAGACAGACTCTTGTTGCCAGATACTTCTTGGGGCTCTACGGTGTGGTGCACTCAGTCTCATTGCAACACCGCAACTGATCGAGATCGAGTCTGTCTGAGCAGGTGACGTGCGGGACCGTGTCCACATTTGGGGCCCTTCTTTGTGCAGTGTTATGTCAGGCCGTGCTCAGCTGATCTGAATGGACGATTGAATGTTAATGTAACCTTAAGAATAATATCCAAGGTCACATTTTTGTAAGACCATCACTGCTGTTTTTAATTTTTAAGTCTTCCCTTACCCAGTTCTCAGGTCATTATTTTTTAAATAAAATTAACAGAGTTGCCAAGATATAAGCCAATATGCCAGTTTAACCTTTCAAGGTCACTGAAAGTTAAAACTAAAAAAAAATAATAATAAAAGAACACCTATAGGAACCCATTGTTTGGGAATGGGGTTTCCAGGATATTATGGTGTGGCGCAATTAACATCACCTATTGTGGTCCATAAAATTATGTAAATCATCTTAAGATGGTGGGGGAGGGCGGCATAAATTGACGGGGGGGGGGGGGGTTGTCAAGGGTTATCAAACATAAAACATGAAAACTGTTGAGCACCGTTGACTTTCTTTGATCTTGAAAGCCTGATCATGGTCAATCAAAATTTGACCATCGGCCCAATCCATAATGGTTGTAAATTTGCAAGTTGTATCTCAAATCATAACCATAATAATGGATTCAATGTTTCTTATATCCTATGATCCTAGATCGACTTCCTGCCATCATAACAAGAGGGGGAATATGATACTCTTGTATTCAGCTAACCTGACATGCATAGACTGAAGTGGTCCTGTGAACGTCAGAATGACATCAAGGTCACTTTTGTATAAGGCCATCATCAGTGCAGCTACCATGAACATATCCCCTAAACATTTTCCATAACTTTGATAATTTGTGAAAAGTCAGAGAATGACAGCGCCACCATGTAGTGAAGAAATTTGGTCGTGATGTACTTGCATTGTAGCCCATGGCAAGGTATGCATTAACATCCAAGTACCCAAATTGGAAAAATCCGTGCCAAATGACAGATGAGGAGTATCATCACTTAGTGACCATCTTAGTTTGACCCTTTCACAAGCTATATTTTCACCATGTTTCAGAAGAATCTGAGTTCAATGTCCAATGTTCATCTTATTTCCAACTTTTTAGGCCTCAGGCCCATAGTAATAATACAATGAATGATATACATTATCCATATGTAATAAGTCATCATGAGTTCTTATACATTTAGAGTTTTCATATATTCACTTCTCTTGTTAAAAGAATTATAACAAAAAGCTGCAAGTCCCTTGACAACCTTTGTATCAGTGCTTAACAATATTTGATGTAGATTATAAGTGCTATTAGAAATAGGAATGCCGTATCTTTTTCTTAAATTGTCATACAAAGGATATTCCATCAACATGTGTAACTCATCTTCACATTTTTTAATGTTTCCATGATTATAACAAAAATGACAGAACCTATTACTTCTATCTATATTTTGAAATCTTCCACTTTCAACATTTAAACAATGATTAACACATCTGAGTTTGCTTAAAGCTACTCTGTATTTACTTACTTCTATCAAATTTAAATAAGGTTCTAAAATCAAATCCTTCTTAACATCATTTAGCCACTTTAGCTTACAATTTTCTCGATATGATGACATCCAATTCTGTTTTGCTACATCTTTTAATCTGGACTTAAGTTCACTTAAAAATACTTTTACATTACCGATTCCCTGCATCATCCATATATCTCCGAAACCCAACTTAAATAATAATGATTTAATACATGATGCCCAGGTAGTTCTACCATTTTCATCCAAATTCAATAGCATATTATAGCAAGAACGTGGAAATCTATCCGTATCCATACTTACTACTTTTATCCAGTATTTGATACACCTGAACATGTATGTGGTAGATATTGGTAATCGACCTAATTCTCCTAATACTGCGGCATTACTTGTTTTTGATCCGACTTTCAGTAAAAACTAACAAAAATTTAAATGTACAGTTTCTATACACTCCGAGTGCTCATAGCCCAAGATTTCTGAGCCGTAACATAATATTGGCACTATCATGCGGTCAAACAAAAATATAGAAGTCTTCAAGTCAATATTATTTACAGTAATAAATTGTTTTAAGGTAAACATGGCCTTTTTGGCCTGTGCTGCCAGATTCTTTTTACAAACACCCCATGTTAACTTTGAAGAAAACACCACTCCTAAATATTTATAGTTTGGCACAATGTCAATTTTCTGATTATTATAAAACCATTTCTCATTTATTTTAATGATACCTCCTCGCCTAAACACCATTATTTTGGTTTTGTCGATATTAACCTTCATACCGTAATTCAGGCAAAATTCAGCAAGTGTGTCAATCTGTTTTTGCAATCTGCCGACCATATCAGAAAAATTTGCTATATCATCAGCGTATAATAGAATGAACACATTTTGGAGACTATGATCGATAAAAATGCCCTCACAATCTGCTAGTTGTAGTAGTTTCGCATATTCATTAATAAAAAGTAAAAAGAGCAAGGGGCTTAACATACAGCCTTGCCTTGTTCCTGTATTGCAACAGAAAAATTCACTCAGACCATCCTGAGTTAATACACATGAAGTTAACTGTTCGTACATTGATTTAAGTACATTAAGTGTTTTAGAATGCAAACCATTCTTTTGCAGAACGTGGAATAATACATCATGTCTTATGGAGTCAAACGCAGTTGAGAAGTCGATAAAAATGCAATAAAACCTTCCTTTTCTTTTAGACAAGTACTTCTGAGCACATGCAAACAAATTAAAGATGTTATCTACTGTACTATAAGCTTTTCGATATGCCGCTTGACCCTCAAAATATTTCTTAGTCTTTTCAGCCCATGTTACCAGTCTATTATTTATTACTTTCGTGAAGATTTTACTCATTGCATTTAATAAAGAAATACCACGATAATTTTTTGTGTCATTGACATCACCTTTTTTATGTAATGTACAAATAATTGCTTTAGCCCAATTCACAGGGAAATTGCCAGTACTTATAATATTGTTAAATAATGTTTTTAAATAAGGTATCAAAATTTCTCCATTTTTAAAAAACTCTACTGAAAACCCATCGAGTCCTGGCGCTTTGCCATTTTTCATGCTTTTAATAACCTTATGTATTTCATTACCAGTTATCTCTGCATCAATATCTATTTCATCTGGTATACAGTTTTGACAACACTCATGGTTATTTACCTCATCAAACACCTCTTGATCGAAAATTGGGTCACTCTCCTTCTGAGCATTACTGCTTAATAAAGATTTAAAATGTGAAACCCAATTCTCTGCAGATATTTTTCCTTGCTTTCCTTTTTTCCGTATCTTGCTTTTCACAAATTTCCAAAGCTCATTTGTATCAGACCATTTCCGATTTACATCACTTCTCTCTTTGTATTCTAATTCTTGTTTCTTTTTTCCACATAATGTTTTAAACCTTTTCTTAGCCATTATGAATCTTTCTCTTGATTCTTTACTACCATCAGTTCTAAACATATTAAGCATATCGTACTTATGTGCTTTTGCGACATCACAGTCGTCATCCCACCACTTTGGTTGAAGTTTCTTATTTTTATCATTACTTTTAACTCTCATACTATCAGCAGCATATTCTATTACTTGACACACAATATCAATAGCCTTATTCACATTTTCTTTTACTACATGTATAAACTCTTGGAATTTACTCTCACAATATTCTCCATTTAACTTATTCTTGAATGCATGTACATCATCATTTTTCCATTTGAATAATACTCTTTCCTGTAGTTTGACAGAAGAATGAATATTTAAATTTTTACATATAATCTCACAACATACTGGTAAATGTACAGAATTAATAATTTCTTTAAGTACTTGAAATCTTGGTGCAATGTGAAACAATTCTGAACTTACAATTATGTAATCAACCACTGATTGACCATTTCTTGTAATACATGTATATTCACCTTCTTGATCATCAGGTTTTCTTCCATTTAAAATATGCACATTTAATACTTTACACATTTCAACTAAAGAAGAACCAAAATTATTTGTACCATCATCTTTTGACCTTCTTGGTAGAGTAAAGTCATCCGGGTCATAAACATCCTCCATTTGTAGATATTTCGCATCATCATCGAAAATGTAATCCTCCATGTCGCCTACTCGCGCATTGAAGTCACCACACAGAATTAAGAGACACTCTCCATATTTACAAAATACATCCAAAATACAATTCTCTAAAATATTAATACCATTTACCTCACTTCCATAGATTGGTGATCCCTCCGGAGGTGTGTACACACAACCGAGCATAATGTCTGTTTCAGTTCCAAAACAACACTTATCTATTATTAAGAGAATAATATCATTTGTTATCATAATAACATGCTTTACAAACTGATCAATCTCCTGCTTGATAAATATGAATACTCCACCATAATGTCTATTTCCCGACAGAGGTCTGGTATTAGCATACATCTTATATCCACTTAACCAGTCTTTAAAGTTCTCTGATTCAGTTTTGCCACACCATACTTCCTGTAGACAAACGACATCATGTTCATATAGTGCTGCTTTAAAGTTATTGTCATACGTTTTAGCCTTTAATCCTTCAACATTCCATGAGATAACTTTTATAGTACTCGGGCCCTGGCCACACCCCTAGTCCTTGGATTGTTCACTTTCTTGTCTTGTGAATACATCTTTGATACCCTCAGATTCTGGATCATATACATAAGTCTTATTTTCAATGACCAATTTGTCAAATCTAATGAATGCATTCTTTCCGTCATTTCTTGCATCCAGCATGAATGGTATTAACTTACGCCTTGTTTCTCTCACTGTGTTGGTAAAGTCTTCACTCACTTTAACGTCTTTTCTTCCCTTTATTTCAGTTTTGGCAGCACTCAGGGTTTTCTGTTTATCCTTATGTTTATTAAACTTAGCCACAACAGGTCTTTTTCGATTTGGAACACGTTTTCCGACTCGATGAGCACGATCGATTTCCATCTCTTCAACTACATCGTCGTCCATTTTGAGTTGTTCTTTCATAAACTGCCTTACTTTGCTTTCGCTAGTGTACCATGTTTCCCTTCCTTCGTCTTCTTCAATGCCTCGAAATACTAAATTATCACGCCTTGACTGTCCTTCGACTTGGTCGACCTTTTCTTTCAAAAGTTTATTTTCTTTCCGGGAAGAATCTGAGTGAACATTTTGAAGAAATTTAAAATAGCAAAATGCGCTGGGTTTTCTTACAAAAATAGGAAATAACGGCAGTGCTACCTGTTTGACAAATGGGTAAATAAGTGAAATTGAATAAATGTAAGAAGAAAGAAAAAAAGAAAAGATGTAAATGTGAAAAAGTTTAAATTATGCTTGTGTATAAGGTCTCAAAATGCCACGTAGGTCCAGGTACCCAACCACGCACTGTAAGTTTGATGGTATCATAATTTTGAAAGGTCATTGTACATGAAAGTACAACATATTGTCACTTCAACATGAAAATCTGGCTGCCAAAGCCCGTTTTCCGCTAACAGATTCATATATTTACCCGATTCATATAAGTTGGTGGGAGAGGTGATATAAATTGGATTAATACTTCACAGCATAACCGGTGAGGCCGTCTGTCCATGGTGGTAAAGTGGTAAGTATGGATGCTGTAGTTCATTGGTCATAATTGTTAAAATTCAAAAGTAATCTTTTTATTCCCAGCAGAGATGGGCATTGCCATCAAAATTGAAAATCATATCCATACGTAAAATGCATTAAAAGTAAAAAAAAAAAAAAAAAAGAAATAAGCAGTGCATGGATAGATGCAGTTTAGTATAACAAGCAATGAAGGTACATAACCATGATGATAGTTTATCTTAACTATTACAGTTCTAAACGTCTAAATTTAATTGAAGCTGTCCGTTTTATTTGGAAGTAAGATGTTTCCATTTTGCAAGTGTTGCTCAAAGTAAAGTATACAGATTTTTGGGCATGTACGGAACATTTCTTTGACGAGGGACCGTGGTCCACATTTGAGGCCCTGCTTTTCAGCGGAGAACCGTATCAGGCCGTGCTCAGCTGACCTTGATGGGTAACTGAATGGTCATGTGACCTCATGAATAATATCCAAGGTCGCTTTTCTACAAGACCATCACTACTATTTGCAATTTGAAAGTCTTCACTTGCATCGATCTGCAGCCATTATTTTTGAAATAAGAATTAACAGAGTTGCCAAGATATAAGCCAATATGTCAGTTTAAGCTTTCAAGGTCACTGCGAGTTAACGCTAATGAAACCGAGAGAACAACTGGGGGCGGGGGGGGGTGTTTCTAGAATATTGTGTTGTGGCGCAATTTACATCATTTCCAAATGGGGTCTATAAAATTACAATGAAGGTACATAACCATGATGATAGTTTATCTTAACTATTACAGTTCTAAACGTCTAAATTTAATTGAAGCTGTCCGTTTTATTTGGAAGTAAGATGTTTCCATTTTGCAAGTGTTGCTCAAAGTAAAGTATACAGATTTTTGGGCATGTACGGAACATTTCTTTGACAAGGGACCGTGGTCCACATTTGAGGCCCTGCTTTTCAGCGGAGAACCGTATCAGGCCGTGCTCAGCTGACCTTGATGGGTAACTGAATGGTCATGTGACCTCATGAATAATATCCAAGGTCGCTTTTCTACAAGACCATCACTACTATTTGCAATTTGAAAGTCTTCACTTGCATCGATCTGCAGCCATTATTTTTGAAATAAGAATTAACAGAGTTGCCAAGATATAAGCCAATATGTCAGTTTAAGCTTTCAAGGTCACTGCGAGTTAACGCTAATGAAACCGAGAGAACAACTGGGGGCGGGGGGGTGTTTGTAGAATATTGTGTTGTGGCGCAATTTACATCATTTCCAAATGGGGTCTATAAAATTACATATATTATAGTAAAGATGCTGGGGGGGGGTGCGGGTTGTCAAGGGTCATCAGATGTGTAACATGAAAAATGTTGCGCACAATACATCCTATTCCAAAGTCCCTCTCCTATGTGGAACACTAGTATCCTCTGGTGGCAGAAACGAGAATTGAGGCTGGGATGGAAACCAAATCAAGTGCCCATTCACTTACTTTTGTAGCTCAAATCTATCATTTAAAAACACTTTTGAATACACCCATTGTGTTATCCTGTTAGGACAACTCTAGCACTACGACAGTTCGGGATAAAACAGGTGCTCAGTGTTTGATCCACTGTTGCAAAAGTAACTGTGAGGTAATCTGTTGATATGAAATAAGTTTTCATTACAACATGTTTCATATCACCTGTTTACAAAACACAATCTGGTGAATTCATATTTTGGAACCAGTCTTGCATTTGGCTGTGTAATTTGTCCTGACTGAAACATCAGAATAAATATAATAAACATGGCCCAATACTCACGTTTCACTGGATTTTTCTTTTCTCGCTGAGCCCGATAGCATGCGTTCTTTCAGAAATCCACCAAGAACAGCATTGGACAATGGAACTTGGAAGATTTGAAGTCCTTGTCACGGACGATATCAATGTGATGACGTCTCACTATTCCGACGGTTTATTGGTCCGACACTTAATGATAATAGGCTTATATAAATTGACACGTATATGAAAATTTAGTTTTTATCAATTCCAGTTGAATATAAGCCTACATGTACAAAGACATTGCTAATTTTTTAATCAACTTCTACCAGCAGGCGCATTGACAGATTAACTTTTGCTGTGAGGCAAGTTTTCTTTCGTCATACTTCTATTAGTTTAACGTAGTAGTTAAATGACTCGACAAGTCATCAGTCCTTCCTCAGTACGTTCAGGGGCCCCGTTCTCTGAAGCTTTGCTAAGTTTAGTTTGCAACGGTAATTTGCCAGCGACTCGTACTTTGGTTGCAGGCTGCAGCGAGCAGCAGGGAGGGCCCCCAAGGGAGGGTTGTGATCACGATTTACAGAAAATTTCAGTGTATTTTGACGGTTAAATCCAAATCATAAAAATTACAATTACGTGAATAGGGTAAAGTCGGGTAATATGGGCCCCCTAACTATTTTTGCTTAAAAATCAAAAGAGAAGAAAGGTAACACAAGGTACCCAATTGTTTTTTTCTATAAAACATCGAATAAGGTACCATTTTATTAATATTTTTCTCTTATTATTCAAACAGATTTTATTTTATACGAATAAATTGAAAAATTAAAAAGTGCCCATATAACCCGAAGGTGACGGTAATTTGGGCATAATATGCCCATAATAAACTTGCATATGCCCAAATTAAACTAACCTAAGCCACAAACGTGATCCATAAATGTTTCTGCAAGGGTTCAAAATGACTCCATATTCTATTAAAGGTGTTTAAATTACACAATGTGTCTACTTTGCGTTCACCAGTTGAATTATTGTTCCTTTTACTCTAAAAGGGCTGAAAACCTTTTTCTATGTTGATCTTTGAGCAAAAATAGTTAGGGACCCATATTACCCGACTTGACCCTATAGGGTCTAGATGAAATATTTAAGACGAAATACGCGTCACACAAAACACCCCCCCACCACCCCCACACGCACATATACACAGGATACCAACATGCGTGAAATCATGCATGAAAGTACAAAAACGAAATGCAAAATAATAATCAGTTAGAATTTGCCAAAATACTTTAACCAAAAGCAGCGACTGTTTGCACCTACATTCATGCAAGGCATGCTGTAAGCCTTCGGCGGAAAAAGATCATGTGTTTCCGGTCACCCGACCAACTGTTCTTCTGAAGTGCGGACTCGTAAATTTAGGGGGCCACGTTAAAAAAAAGGAAGTTTTAAAAAAAATTCTACCTAGTGTATGTGGGTTTTTTTTCAAAGAAATCTAAATCATTTTCAAATCTTTCCTTCATTTCTGTGTGTATGGCGAGTTCTGTATCCTGAGTTTTATCAGAAATTTGTTTGTAACAATAATTTTTTCCGGCCTACCGTCCAAATTGAAAAAAAAAAAAGTTATGTGACCGGAAACAAATGAATTTTTCGGCCTAATTTACTTCAATGTTTATGTATAATAGTCAAATCTGATAACAATCGT
Organism: Hermodice carunculata; assembly: GCA_964020975.1. Classification (NCBI taxonomy): domain Eukaryota; kingdom Metazoa; phylum Annelida; class Polychaeta; order Eunicida; family Amphinomidae; genus Hermodice; species Hermodice carunculata. Next base: position 59,242,901 of record OZ026623.1, on the reverse strand, counting down.
AAGAGAGCACAACAATTTAATAGAAAATTGGTGTGAATGACCAAGAGTCAATTATAATACTGCTACAGACATGTATCTGGTAATGTATTGCAGGCTTATTACAATGCAGGATTTTACCTTTGCACGAGAAATCGCTAACAGAGATCACATATAAAAGCTCAAACAGTTTAATAGAACATTGGTGTGAATGACCAATAGTCAATTATAATACTGCGACACACATTATATATCTGGTAATGTGTTGTAGCTTTATAACAACGCCAGATTGTACCTTTGCACGAGAACTCACTAACAGAGATCACATGTAAAAGTACCTTGGCGCTTTGGAACACCTGCACATTCTGTGTGATGCTATACCAAACATTTTTGACATTGAACAGATGCATCTGGTGTATCACAAAATTTCTCTGAGCATGTGGGACATTCTGCATTGGCTTCTTTAAAGGTAGAATCCGGCGCTGTTTGGTTGACACGTTTCCTTTTAGCTAGCATAGGACGGGAGGCACTACTCACGGTGTACAGGCATACTTCAGTCTATGCAAAATTCTCCAATGATATATGTATAACAGTGTCTCCAGACTGATGTCTATTAATAGTAACCTTTCAACTTTTCAAACCCTTTGACCCTATCAATACAACCATGATGATACATGAAAATAGGACAAAGTCAGCGAACAGTTATGGGGCATAAATTTATGATTAAATTAAACATTTAAAGTTTTGCCCATGCACTCAATTCTACTTGGTACAGAACTGTACTCCCCAAACCACCCAGTCTTCTTATTGTAACCACCTTCCCGTTCCATTTTATTTTTTGTGTAAATGTACTCCATATAAAGACCACTTTCCAATTAAGACCATTTTTTGATAGTTTCTTGGATGGTTTTAATTGGGAGATTCCACTGTCTTATCTAATTAACTCTTTCAAACCCTGTAATATAAAAATGGTAGTGGATACATGTATATTTGGTAACAGTTTATTTATTCGATCTTTGGCAATTTATACATAAAAATTCTCCCAATGCATCCAACACCCCTACCAAATAGTGGCAGATAAAATATTTTTATTTTCCTATCAATTAAAAAAAGTGAGTTTTTACTGATGATGAAAAAAAACTAACACTTGAAATTTTAACTGATATTGAATTAATGTTTTGAAGACCTTTTAATTATATATGTATAATTTACTGTTATTTAGGTCTGAAGCACTATGGACCTTGAAGATCTCTTGGGTGTAGGCCTGGAGTTTTACAGTGAAAATGTATCTGATCATCAGGGATTGGAGTATCAGCAGGAAGAGCATTCGTAGTTTTTCCCTGAGTGTCACAGTTCACGAGAAATAAATATAGATGATAACGTATCACGCAAATACCCCTTGGAGCCCCTCAGCAGGGGCCTCATTCACAAAGCGGTCGCTGCAGTCTGACTGTCTGCCACCAAAATGCCTGTCGCTGACAAAGCTAAAAGATGAGCCAGTGACGTACATTTCAATCGCAAACTGCAGTAATGATTTTGAGAACAGGGCCACAGTTCGTAAATAAGGCTCCTTGGCGACAAACATCGAAGTTATAGCTATTAACTGGGGTATGTCCTGTTGGATATACATGTAGTCTAATTAATGTAAGATATTTATTATATTTCATTTTCAGTCTCATCATTTACGATTCATATTTGCTTTTGTTATCATGTAAGCCTACCCCATAAAGTTTATTATGATAATGGCCTTACCCTTGGCTTGAGTGCACTCTTGTTCTATTCGTTCTGGCCATGCAAAATTTTAACGTGCACTGTTTTTCACAGTGGTACAGCAGTGCTGCACAAAACTTAAGGATTTTGACGCATCTTGTGCCATCAACAATACATAGGCCTACATGACTAATGTTGAAGCCTAGGTGAACAGCTTTTCTTGGGGTGTCCTCGCTTGGCTCATATAGCGCCCTCAAGGAAAGCTGTTGAGTCCAGTACATGTAGTAGTGTTGTGAAGTGACTTAGGGATCACTTTGCATTTAATGACCCCGAAGATCATGGGTTCTGATTGGTTGAGAACGGTCAAGTGACCAGTCTGCCCACAAAATGTTCCAGTCTCCTCATTGGACGAGAGCAGTCACGTGACCATGGGAAAATGAAAAGTCACAAAGTGGCCAAGAAGGAGAAAGAAGACAGGACTCCATCAATCATTTTTTGTGTTTTATGTTCGGAACGAGCGGGACTCTAACCTGCAACCTTTGGCACCAGTCGTCAAGCTGAGATTGGAAACGCAACTATCCACTTGACCAAATGAAAAAACAGATATAGGCCTACATGGAACATATTCATAATGCACACATCCTAATTCATATGTATTGTATAGGCTAGATATGGCACGTGCCTAGCACATAAACCTTAAACGTTAGTATCCAAATAATAATAATTAGGCTATCATAGTTATTCTTCAAGCAATTTACACTCGGTGCCGTTACTATGTGATTTGGTATAGACCATTCCAGATGCAAATGACTTTGTTGCTTAAGAAATATTTACGCATACTAAAATTACACTGGTTAACTTCCAGCATGTGAGAATGACATCTTAGTCCTTGGTACTCCCTTCTGGGAAAAAAATAAAAAAGAAAGAAAGAAAAAAGATTCAAAATTCAAACAACACATCCTTTTAAAAAATTTTGATGCTTCATAGCTTCCTAGTGTTCAGTAAACAATGATGAGCATACTGAAAGTTATGTTGTGTCACTTAATGACAAGAGAACAGCAAGAGATTGTGCAGGCAATATTCCTGCATAAGGATTGGGTTTATATAGGCCTACAGGTTGGCGAACAGGAACACTATACCATCATGTAGAGGAGGAAAATGAAGATGATATGGTAGGCTTACCTGGGAAAATTATGCTACATGCAGATGATGCTGATGAATGACAATTCTGTTTATGTCCGCCATGGATTACAGACCAGTCAAACATAGGCTCTACGCCGCTACAGTTGTGGTGCAAACAAGAACCCCAGGAGACACATACACGTGGAGTTTCCTAAGTTACAGATCTATCTCAGAACTGCAGTATTTTACCAAGAGATAACAGCTTCTTTCAGTGGGTACATGCCATTGTAATGCTTTCTATTTCACCAAAACTGGAAGTTGACGCTTCATACAGTTTCCTAGTGTTCCCACAGACTGCACAGGCAAGGCCAGTGTCGTAAGTCCGGGGCACGTGGCTACCTTGGATTCGCCGCCATAAATGTTTATCAGCACAAGCTGACCAACAGGGTATCGCGTGCCCTAGCAACATATTTCAAATCTGGATGTGGAAAAAGCAAATCCCGACGACAATGTGTGTACAAACAACGGCATTTAGGCCTATTGTCATCTGTGATATTATGATGGGACTTAAATTTAAGAAGGCAACTCCCAGAACATTTGTAAGTTAAGAAGGCAACTCCCAGAACATTCATAAGTTACCCAAATTATAAATTTTTCTCATATATGTATTTTTTTATTGAGATAAACAGGGCTAGTGTGAAAAAAGTGGTGGAGCTCTGGATAGCAATACAGCTTGGGTATTACGCAAACTGACTTCCATTGCCTGCTTTTATACCCAGCCCCAGGCCTTTGACGTACGATAATTTAGAAATTTATAACTTATGTAACCAGAAATTGTCTGAATTCGCTATATTCACACAGCCACTGTGGGTGCGTATATGTTTGTGTGATCAATTAACATGCAAGTTATTATTTTTACCTTGTAGCATTTGTACCTTTTCTTATTTTCTCTACCTTGTCCTAGGGCACATTTCTTACTTGTACCAGCGTACCCTCCCTCCCCCCCCCCCTCCCCCAAGGCCAAAGGCTACATAGTCTGAAAGACTGAAGCCTCCTTGGTGTGACTCCCTATCACAATAAGCTAGTGCTGACTGAGAGGTGCCACACAGGAGGGCTTCTTTAGATATCATCATCATCATCATCATCATTGAGAGGTGCCATTTCAACTACAATTGAGAGGTTATTGACATAGCAGCCTCCAATCAAATATGAACCAAAGGTTAGCATGTCTTTGTAAGGAAGATTCAGATCAACTACCAGAAATCATTCAAACACAGATCCAAACTCCCTGTAATGACCAACTGTAATGTGGAAGGATTTTGGTCAGGGCATAGGGGGCAGTGGCGCAGGCAGAGCTCCCATAGGCATAGGCATTGCTGTTGTTTTTTGGACCCAGCAATGACGTTTGCTCATTAGATAAATATCTAGGCCTAAAACATTGTTTCGTATGTGCGTTTCCCATTTCAGCTAGGCGACTGATGCCAAATGTTGCAGGTTCGAGTCCCGCTCGTTCCGAACATGAAATATATATTTTCGGCATTTCCTTCATGCTGTTGAATTTAAGTCCCCGATTCTGGAAATAAATGCCGACTCAGGACTTATACTGCATAACCATGTTGATATGGCACCCGCACATAAATACCTCCATTGAACCATTCTTTTTAAGAATGGGGATTTGGTCAAGCGGATATGTACGTATATGTTTGTGTGATCAATTAACATGCAAGTTATCATTTTTTAACTTGTAGCATTTATACCTTTTCTTATTTTCCCTACCATGTCCTAGGGCACATTTCTTACTTGTACCAGCGTACTAGCTGTAGGCGACTGGTGCCAAAGGTTGCAGGTTCGAGAACCCGCTCGTTTCGAACTTGAAATAACCTTTGTAAACTCTGCCCACTTCCAATAAAGATATCATTTTATTTTATCCAAATTCAGCCTGTGCAAACTTACAACTTAATTTTGCTGTTCACGCCTTTAATAGATTGTTGAACCTAGGCCTATTTAGTCAAACATGTTGAAGTACTATGGTATAGATTTTTGTTAAGACTATGTGAAGTTAAATGTTGCCTGTGTACAAACCTACAACTTTAGTTTGCTGACACATTCTGGCTGGTGAAATTCAATAGTTAAACACATAGATTTCTGTAATAGCTAGTTATATGAAGTTGAATGTTATGTATGGCAGTGAATTTGGTGAGCCTAATGGTTGATATTAGTAGAGATTGTCACGTAAATGTTTTTATATTCCTGTAAATAGTGAAACTCTTACAAGTATACTTACAAATATATGCATATCAATGTATACATATTTCACTTGTTGCAGTCATTTTCTGCCCCAGATTTACAAAGCATGGGAACTTGGTGTTGATGTAGTAATTTTTACTTCCTAGTTTAAATGGGTTTAGCATCATATTTAACAAATAGGGGGCAATTTAAATTTTAAAAGCTCCGTATCTTCCAAGCTATTACAGGTAGACACAAATTTCAAAGTAGTACATACAGATGTGTGACATTTGCCAATTTAATGGATAATGAGCAAAACCTGCTGCATTTGAAATTGTGCTAATTAGCAAGATTGGAAACATGTAAAAGTTGCATATCTCCAAAACTGTTGTAAAAAGAGGTGCCAAACCAACTTCAACTTGCAGGTTTGTGACATAGCCGCATCCAATGAATCATGAACCAAAGTTGTAGCGTTTTTATTTTTGAAATTAGGTGAATACACAAAGTTGAATTATTGAATAACTTTCAAACTATTAGAGATATATCGGTGTCATTCCAACCTCAATTTGTAGGTTTGGGACATAGCTGCATCCACTGAAAGATGAACCAAAGATGTAGCATTTTAATTTATGCAAGTTAGGTGAATACACACAATTAATATCTTGAGTAACTTCAAAACTACTATAGACAAAGGTATCATTCAGACTTCAGTTCATAGATTTGTAGGATAGTTGTATCCAATAAACCATGAATCAAAGTGGGAGTAGTTTTATTTATGCAAATTAGGCAAATACACAGAGTTCGAATCTTGAATAGCTTCAAAATTATAATAGATTGAGTTGCCTTTTCAACTTCAATTTATAGGATTTTGACACGGCTGCATGTAAAATATTGTTGCAGGAGTAAAATAAATTATACTGAACAGGCAATCTTTTAAAGTTTTTCTAGGCACACAGACTGATTTGCTGACAAGCAAATCAAATTTTCCAATTGTCCATCTGTTCTCTGTCAAGCAATATGTAACAGGACCAATATGAGAAAGACCTTACAGCATTTTTAACACTACCTCAGGGTCGGTGGGTAAAACTTGAAACGAGATATAGGCCTAAAGTGATTACGGTCAATACTATATATGTTATTGCGCCAAATAAAAATGAAGACGAAAACTGAAGGTATCTGCCTGGCAGACACCGAAAATGACTTTGCATAAAAAAATGAATGAATGAATATAATGATGATAATAATAATAATAATAATATTATTATTATTATTATTATTATTATTATTATTATTATTATTATTATTATTATTATTATTATTCTGTGTGCCCCCCTCCCCCTCCCCCCCCCCCCCAAATCAGGCCCTATTCGAAGGATATCAGAAGCCGATTTCGCAACCATTTGCCACGTAACCTTTTTGGCCACTAATGTTTCGTTGAATTTCAGGAAATTCTTAGTAAGTTCTGGTGCCCGTCAAAACCAGTTTTGTTGGTGAGGTGGGGGTATAGGTGGTGCAGGCGACGGGCAAGCTAAACTGTGGAATCAACACCCGGTTTCGTCGGCAATGAAACCCTGCCGCGCATTTGTGCATTCAAGTGTTAAGCCACAGTATTTTCAAAGGGCTTTTTCTGTGTCGGCTAAGTATCAGAGATTAATTCAAAAGAAGCTAAAATTTGAAACAAAAAATAAAAAGAAGAAAAAAAACCATTCGCTTCACAATTAATATCATCATAGCTTCAAAACTTCCATAAATTGCTGCAATATTACCTTTGTATCCATGCGCCGCTCCAGATTTAACATGTACATTACAATTTCGATTGGTACGGCACCTCTTCACATAATTGCTCTGAAGATAGTTAATGTTTAAATTTTGGATAACCTATAAATGTATATTGTAGAACTTTTTTTTTTATTGTTCATTAGATGCACATCTAATACAAACATAAAAATTTATGTTGTTATGACATCTATTTTTCACAAGTATTGAAGAAATTCGAACATAAATTTGTGAACTGTACCTAATCAGCTAATATAAAACATGCTACAACTTGGTTCACTGATCATTGAACATGCTTACAGCAAAACAAAAACCAAAAAACAAAAAACCAAAAAAAAAACAAACTCCGAATTAAACCTCAGATTGTACCCACCTCTAATTTTTACAGTTTTTAAGAAGTCCAACATTTCAAAATTTTAAGTTCCACAAAACAAGACCCATAGTCAAAGAAACGCGTGGCAACAAGCTTGGGGACCTAGGCGACAGGGAAATGAGTCTCTACACTTTATAAAAAATGTTTGAAACAGCAGATATTTTATCACAATGGACACAAACAATGTTCGATGTACGGAGCGAGTTCAGTTTGCATTCGATATCCGGATGCATATTTTTCTAGCTACGAAAAAAAGTTTTAAAAATAATAAAATTATAAAGCCAGTTATTATGACCTAGTCCGATCATAATTCCGTAATATAGTTAGGCTTACCAATGGAGGAACATGGGAACGGTTTTACGTGCGGCATAAAAACTGTTTTACGAATAGGTGATTTTGGAACTTTGGATATTATTATTCAGGATTTTTGTTGTATTAATACCATACGAGAAGGAATACGCCATAAAATTATATTAACTTTTGACATTCCTTCATCAGGATTCCCATTCGTTTTGTGCACGGACATAATTCTAATTGATGGGCCCCCTACATGTTATACCTAGGCCTATGTTGTGAACCCCAATCGTCCAGGTTTGGTAGGCCTATATACTGTGCAGGCCTATAGCGGTGTGTTGGAACAAGAACCTCGGGTTTTTTTTTTTTTTTTTTTTTTTTTTTGGTTTTGTTTTGTTTTTTGTTTCACCGTCAGGGCTTCTTTTCGCCAGAGGGTTAAGTGGAAAAAAAATTGTGCCCTAAAATTGTAGCTTTCAGATGGCCCAAACTTTAAAATTTGCTTTTGTGAGAGTGTCTGTGTATCCATTCCAACTAGTTTTTACTTCCGTTGATCTATACTTGTAAGTTTTGCATATCCTAAATATTATGCCTGGCAGAAACCCTGACCATCGCCCTATCAGTAAAATTGTGCCCAATCACCGTGAAATGAGAGTTGACAATTGTGCACATTTGGTGCATTTGAAAATTTTGAAGATTTTCAAAACTGATGCCGGATAGAGGTGTCATTTGTAGTTTTTCACACATAGGCCTACCGTTAACAAATACGCATCTGATGAATATTTAGTACAAGTTGAAGCATTTCAATTAATACAAATTAAAACCATTTTGCAACTTACATTGTTACATAATTCCCTTCGACATTTAGGGCATCGCTTGTTGGCTGTATTCAAGCCAACAGATCGGAAGTGTACCCCCCCCCCTCCCGATATTTTCCCGTATTGTACATAGAAATTGTGAGCACTCAAAAAGACTTTTTAAATTTTTCAAGTGTTTGTTTTGAACATATCAACATTGGGAAGCGAGTGCAGGTAGGAAATAGCATTTCTAGTTTGATTGCTGTTATAGGTTCAATTTGATCACGTGACTCTATTGTTTCTTCAATTTGACCTTTGACATCTGAACCATTCTCACATTGGCTCGCCTCATTGGCAAATATTTCACATCACGACACTTAATTGGCTAGGAATGATCACGTGACAATACAATAGCCTTTGTTTCTTATTTATACCCCTGCCCCTCACAACCTGGCTTGTGTGAGGAGCTGTTTCGGACAGGTCTGCAGACAAACTTCAGAAAGTCGTTTTAGGTAAGTTAAAACCTAACCCTGTGTTTTGAGCCATGCATACTTTTGTTACTGTGTTGAGGTAGCTAGAATACGCTATTCTATAGGCATGCCTACGCCTGGAAATATTACAAAATGAAAAAATAAATACTAATACTTTGCTTGTTTTGTGTTGCGAGGTTTGACATCTTTGTAAGTTTTTAACGTCACAGGGACTCCGTACGGCATCATGACGTCTATCCGTGCCTGTAAGTTTTGCTCCATGCGCGGAGTTTTAACCATTGTAACGACGTGATGGTAAAGATATCTGCAAATGGTACAATAGCCCTTGGACGTGCGAGGCATTTTATGGGAAGAATATATGAAAAGTTATTAAAATTGTAGGTAAAGTAAGCACATATTTCTGTGAGTTTGTGCCTGCCACATTTGTGTTCATATTACCATTGATATGTATGTTGTGGCTATGCTCTTCTCGGGAAAAGGAAATCAAAGTTATTTTACTACCATGTTTGTGTTTTTTGTTGGCTTTTTCCTTTGGAAGTTTGCACAATATTCTTTTTACATGTAAAATAAATGAAAAATCTAGTCTTCTCCCCTGAATTTCTGATCCACTTTTTGTGCCCCCCCCCCCCCCTGCAAAAATCCTAACGGAAATAGGCCTACTGATTACGAACTTGTTATAGTTGATAAGTAGGCCTATAGTATAGGTAACTTAAACGATTGGGGACAGTCCGATGGCTGATTTATAAGAGCAAGGTTCACGTGCAATGGTCGAGCCTTCGGCCAGACCATTTGACGTAACCACACCCTTCCAATCCCAGAGATAAATCAGCCACCGGACTAGAGCTTCCTTCGTGTGAGCTATGCTGTAGTCCACTCCAAACCATTGACTAATTAATATTTGGCATATGAATAGGCTTTTTCTATTTCTCCTATTGGTCGAGGCACACATGCACGTCGGCCTCCGGCCTCGACGCATGTTGGTTAGGAGATTTGATTTTATTCATTTTTTATTTATTTTTTTATGTCCAAAATATCTGGCTCTCGTGAGCACCGAACATCAAAGCGCTTTTGCCGCAATGGATAGTAACTTAAGTTGACGATAATAAATTTTCGCAACGGCTCAGTCTATGCGGTCACCTGGGACAAACGTCAAATGACGTCACAAGCATAAAGGAGCAGGGCGCATGGCAATTGGCTTGTAGCCTACAGCCTACAGGTTGCTACGCGCCTCAGCGTGATCAAAAGCTTGTTGATAAATCCGAATCTACATCAGTTTTCTAAAATTTTAACGACAAACAATAAATATATAATTAATTACCACAGTTCATGCAGTCAAATGAATGACGCGAGAAGGTATAAAAGTCCGTAATCTCAACACGTCAAAAGATGAATGAATAAGTAAACAACAAACAGCATGTAAATAAATAGGTGAAAACCCAAAACACGGGGTTTTTGTAAATGTGGTCACACGTACAATTGAAAAAATATTATATGGTAAAGATACTAAAAAGACCAATCCAAAAAATGTAGCCACAATTGTAATTGTGAAAATAACGGAATATTCAATAATTTTTATGGTTCATTGCTGTGCTGGAGGGTACTTTCTAACTTTTTCCATCACATCGATACGTCACGTTGCCCCTGACGTTGTGGTGCATGTGAGCCCCACGGCAACACTGCCGACATGTGTACGCATTTCAGGCATTATTCGTCCATAGTTGGGTTAGAACTAGGTCCTTATTCCGTGTTGAAATAAAGATATACCTTATTTTTTTTCGTTTCACGTACATTCATAGTTTTATCACGGCTCTTATCAACACATTTATTCCGTTACCTTTTCTAGAGACTAAGGATCTGTCACGCACACCCGCACCATGTCTATGGTACCACGTGATTCTACACCTCAGATGAATGTACTTTGCATGTGAATAGCTCTTTTTTAATGAGGACGTGCACTATCCCATTCCTGGTCATCTGGTAATATCTGTAAGATTCTAGAGTTCTCTGTCGATTAGCACTCTTCCGCCTAGTTGGAATAAATTTATAATGAACGGAATAAAAGTTATATGTCGCCGAATAAAACCAGTTCACTGCATAGATCTTATGGCGCCATGTTGACAAACAGTGAGTAGCTATGCAACAACAGCAAATAAACAGTTACGTGACTTGCAGCTCCTCCCATGCCATAAACTTAAACAGATTTCTGACATTTGGTCTCATCATAACATTGACACTTGCGCAGATAAATATATATAATTTTTACATATTGATAACTGACCTCCAAGATGGACCAAAAATCAAACTAAAGGTAAAAATATTTTCATTTATTCCGTTCAGTGACATTGTACATAGCATGGTAAAGTGGGATCTATTTTGTGGGCGTACGGTTAACGGAGTTGTAACACGCCACCTCTGCGGCCTGGGTTCGATTCACTGCTAGGGAACTTGTGGAAAGAGCTACCACTCTGATCAGGCATTCATTATGTTTGTGTGCCAACACGGACACAGATATATTGTTTTTTTAAGGAATTCTTTACTGTTTTTTTCTGCATTCTATTTTTTTTTCTCCTATCTCTCTCTTCTCTCTCTCTCTCTCTCTCTCTCTCTCTCTCTCTCTCTCTCTCTCTCTCTCTCTCTCTCTCTCTCTCTCTCTCTCTCTCTCTCTCTCTCTCTCTCTCTCTCTCTCTCTCTCTCTCTCTCTCTCTCTCTCTCTCTCTCTCTCTCTCTGGTTTCCAACCCAGACATATTGTTTTTCCGCGCGTCCATGGCACCCAGAGTTGTCCGGAGTTTTTCTCAGACACTATTATTCCCAAAACCACCAAACTTGCCATGGTGACTGACCTGCCAATGAAATTTTGCCATTTGGTCTGGAATAGCCATGATGATTTAATTTATGCAAATGACGGGCAATTAAAATTTTGAAAGCTCTATATCTTCAAAAATATAGATAGATACAAAGTTCTAACTTACACATATAGGTTTGAGACAACTGGCAGATCCAATAGCATGCAAAGGTTGGGGAATTTTAATGTATGCTAAATACACCGAATTTATCCACAATCCACAAATGCAGGCCTTTAACTGCTTGTTGACCTGTGATTGACCTCCATGGTGCCAGGCAACCATTTTGCATCCATAATTAATTAGCTTGAACCTGTCTCATAGGCAGCCTTGTAGCCATGCATGCTAGCAGGTGTATGGTGTGCAAGGTTTGGGTCTTGTAGCAAAATTGGGGGGGGGGGGGAGGGGGGGACTTCCAACAACTTTGTAATGAGGCTCTCAATAAAATACAGAGAATCTCTTTCTGTTAGTGCAAGAACAGATCTTCTCCATGCTGCCATATGTACCAGGCAGGCTATAGTTCCCACTTGTGCTGCACAGAGCTGTCACTGCACCATGACTGAGACTGCTGTTCTAGCTGGTCTGTTTTGCCTGAGGCTATGTCAGTGTGCTGAGCTTATCAGTCCCAAGGGAAACAGCCAGCCTCTGGACTTCTAGGCAGAACAATTTTGAGTGTACCCTCTGTTAAAAAGAGATGGCTTGGGCAGACCAAGCCTGTTCTTCATAGCCAACACTGATACAGTATAGTGCTTGTATCCGTTCACAGGTACATATACATGTAGTTTCCTGACAGCTTCTGCTAAAATTTGTTATGTAATAAAGGAAGAAAGACAGTTTTGTATAGCATGTATACACCTCCCCTTGAATAATAATATGTATCCACTGTACATGTATATGTGCATGTATGAACAATGTACACAACATACATGCACACATACTCATCCATACTGCCCAGAAGGGCTGACCCTCTCAGGAGTGGGCACTTTTCTCTAGTCCCAGGGGTGACTTTTCTCTGGTCCCAAGGGTGCCCACTGTATAGAGATTTAACTGTATAAATAAACACTGGAATTGCGAATTACTTTCTTTTTTTTCTTTCTTCCTTCCTTCCTTCCTTTCTTTCGTTTTCTTCCTTTCTTCTTCAAGACCAAGTTGGTCTTGAGATTTTCTCAAGCACTATTTTTTTTTCGAAAACCACCAAACTTGCTATGCTGATTGACCTAACCAGTGAAATTGTGCATCTCATTTGGAATAGTCATGATGTTTGAAAGAATACAAATTAGGGGCAATTAAAATTTCAAATGCTGCATTTCTTCCAAACTATATTAGATACTCAATATTTCAATGTGCATATATAAGTTTGTGACCCCTGCCAATATAATGAACAGTATAAGTTGTGGAATTTTAATTATGTTAATAAGGGCCTTTGAAAAATTTCAAAGTTGAATATCTCCAAAATTATTATACATAAACATACCATCCCAACTTTTATTTAAAAGTTTGTGGCAAAGCCGCATCCAATGAACCAAAGTTGTAGTTACATTTACTCAAGCTTGTGTGGCAGGGCCATTCTATCTGTCTTTGAAACGTGACGTATACCTTAACACTGACTTGTCTGATGTTGTTATCCAGTCTTTTCTCTCTACCTCTCTATGTGCTAGAGGAATTTATATAGGGCTGCGCCCTGTTTTCCAGTTGCTTTCTTTTGAAATAAAAATATGTTTAAACCAAGTTGTAGGATTTTAGCTTATGCAAATTAGGTGAACATACAAAATGTAAATCTTGAATAACTTCAAAACCATTACAGATAGAGGTACCATTCCTACTTTATGGGTTCCTGGCAAAGCCCCATCCAATGAACCACAAACCAAAGTTGCATGCTTTTGATTTAGGCAAATACATAAAATTAAAATGTTGAAAAGCTTCAAAACTATTATAGATAGTAGTTTCATTCAAATTTCATTTTATAAGTTGGTAACATGGCCACATCCACTTAACCAAGAACCAATGTTATGGCATGTAACTTTATAAAAATTAGGCTAATACACGAAAATTTGATTATGTTGAACTATGGCAAAGTGTAGCATTTCAAACTGTTTTCATTACTGAAGGCACCCAGACAGATTTGCTGTGAAGCAAATCTTCTTTTCTAGTTCTTTCTTTTTATGTCAGTGTGTCAACACAGACATATTTTTCTTCAGGGAGTTCTTTATTTCTTTCTTCTCTCTTTCTTTCTTTCTTTACAGGCAAATTTTCCAACATTTAATTTGAAAAGTATTACACGTAGAAACTCCAAACTTGGCACGATTATACTTCTATAGATAAAGTCTCGTTTTTAGAATGAGAGGTCGTGCTTTTCAAAATTATGCAAATGAGGGCTAATTAAAATTTTTAACTCTTCAATATCTTATATACTGTAGTCGATGTGGTTCTGAGTGTATTAGAGTTCGACCATAGCAAGGTAAAGGTCATCTCAAATGTCAAGGCCATGTCAAGGTCAAATTTCAATTTTAGGCCAAAATGTCCTTTTGATGTTAAGGTTCACTTCAGGTAGAGGGTACTCAAGGTCAAAAGTCATTTCAAGGTCAAAGGCCACTTTTGATGGTGGATTTCTTCTGGCCATAACCTGGTAAATTTTTATCCAAACTTTATCATGTTGGGCTCAAATTGTAGCTATAGTAACACTGCATATTTATAAACTTACATGTGACCTCTAAAGGTCAAAGGTCAAGCTCATTTGGACCTTTGAAAGTTTCATCCAGTCATAACTTGGCCAATTTCTATTTAATTCTAATCATGTTGGACTCAAATTGTAAGTAGTGCAACACTGTGCAATTTACATGTGACCTGTAAAGGTCAAAGGCCAAGGTCATTTGGACTAATAAATTTTCATCCAGCCATAAGCTTAATGGAATGTGAAGTACCAAAGGACAAAAGTTGTAGCATTTAATATTTACAACTTTTGAGAGCACATAGATTTGCTTTGAAGTAAATCTTTTCTTCAAGTTTTTGTTTGTTTTACTCCAGGTACTTAATTGTCAGACTTGATATATGCACTCATTTATTTAAATATGTTTCCAGGATAACTTGGAATCTTCCATAGACAACTATGGCGGGTATTTTCGGTCGGAAACTCGCCGTAACTGCCCTTGGTGGTCTTGGTGCCCTTGGAGCCGGATTTTATGCCAGAAAAAACCCGTGCTATGCCCGTTTGGGAACCAGCAACGTTCACCAGCGCTTCCCTCCCAGCGCTAACTATCCGGACCTCTCCGGACATAACAACGTGATGGCAAGCAACCTTACTCCTGGGGTAAGACCCTACTACTACTACTACTACTACTACTACTACTACTACTACTACTACTACTACTACTACTACTACTACTACTACTACTACTACTACTACGCTTATTTGCCGCACTTCTTTGTCAACATATCAGATTGATTTTTTCCCCGTTACATCCTTCCTTCTTTGTATATTTATTTTTCATCAACGGAAGGCAGTCTTTCAAGCGCATTTGAGTCCAACTTCTTTTGTTATGTTATCTGATTTTGTAAGATCATGTTTGTAAATAAAACTTGGCCTTCCTTTGTGCTTCTCATCTTGCGATGTTAATGAAAATGAACTTGATGCGCTTAAAATATTTATATGTAACAGCGGAATACTTCAAAAAATAACATTTGTATGCCTCAATCTAAGTTATATACAAGCACACTGACTGCTGTCTCACCCAGAAAAACAATGTTTTCTATTGGTATTGTTCAGATCTATGCTCGGCTGAAAGACAAGGAGACCCCAAATGGTGTGACCCTGGACCAATGCATCCAGACTGGAGTAGACAACCCTGGACACCCTTTCATTAAGACTGTGGGATTGGTGGCAGGTGACGAGGAATCCTATGAGGTATTTTAATCAGAAATTTTCTCGTGTTTTGGGTTCAATTTGTATCTTCAAAACAAACCCAGCCTTACCCAATCTCGGACTGAACAGGTCTGATTGGCAACAAGCGCGACTAGAGACGTTTGATATCAAAGCATATAAATTAGATTTGGAGGAAGTGTCTGAAACTATATATGTATGACCGTATAACTAGATAGTTGTTTTCAAATTAATTATTATAATTTCATGATATTTAGCTCTCAGTTTTTTTTTTTGGGGGGGGGGGTTGGGGGGTTGTTTTTTGTTTTGTTTTTTGTTTTTTGTTGTTTGTTTGTTTTTTTCACATTAAAGCTCCTTCTAAGACTACCCAGCAGCTGGACGTTGTACGTGATATTTCAATGGGCCTAATGAATCATTAAGCCCATATCTTGGCCAAATTTGGAAGCAACATCTCGCATCTGATTTGTGATACCATGCCAATACGTCGAGTTATTTACTAGTATGTACTTATTTATTTATCCTAGGTCTTTGCTGAGTTGTTCGACAAGGTGATTGATGAGCGTATGGGTGGCTACAAACCCTGGGACGAGCACCACACTGATCTGACCTGGAACAAGCTGAAAGGTGGCAACTTTGACACCAAGTATGTGTTGTCTTCCCGCGTCAGAACTGGTCGCTGCATCAGAGGACTAACCCTTCCTCCGGTGTGCTCCCGGGCTGAACGCCGTGAAGTTGAAAGAGTCGTCACTGACGCACTCGGCGGACTCAAGGGCGAGTTCTCGGGCAAGTACTACCCTCTGGGCAAGATGACAGACGCAGAACAGAATCAGCTGATCGAGGATCATTTCCTCTTTGATAAGCCTGTCTCTCCGCTGCTGCTGGCTGCTGGCATGGCCCGTGACTGGCCCGACGCACGAGGCATTTGGCACAATGACAAGAAGAACTTCCTCGTCTGGATCAATGAGGAAGACCACACCCGTGTGATCTCCATGGAGAAGGGAGGAGACATGCGTAGCGTGTTTCGCCGCTTCTGCGAAGGCCTTCAGCAGGTCGAGCAACAAATCCACAAGAAGGGATGGGAATTCATGTGGAATAAGCATCTTGGATATATCCTCACTTGTCCCAGCAACTTGGGCACTGGACTGCGTGCGGGTGTTCACGTCAAGCTGCCAAACATGGCCAAAGTGAGTTAAAGAACTGGGAAATGTACTTGTTCATACTTGTTAAAAAAAAAAATATATAAGTGCAGACATGAAGAGTTTTGCAGTTTTATATAACAATGCACTATATCACCTTGGTTGCACTTCCGACGCCTTATAGTCGGAAGAATGTGATAAAAATTTGGTATGTTAATTAGTTGTTTGCTTATTGTTTGCCCTATATATAATAGAACGCCTCGGTAATACCGAACTTTTTTTTCTTCTTCGCTCTTCGAATTCTTCTCGCTATTTTTTGTTCGTTTGCATGCACATCAGAAGAAATATATAGTTAGATGCCTATTATACTTTTTAAATATTTTGTTTTCCAGGATCCTCGTTTCGATAAGGTGCTGGACATGATGAGGCTGCAGAAACGCGGCACTGGTGGCGTTGACACCGAAGCTACCGGCGGCATCTTTGATATCTCAAATAGTGACCGTCTTGGCAAATCTGAGGTAAGGGGCAATAATATTTATCTCTTCTTTGTGGCCAAAGCCTGTGAAAGTCGATATTTGTAATGGAAAGGCTTCTGCTTAACATACTTACACCACCACCACCAAAATTCCTCGGCTTTACACCATACATCTGTGGTAAGGGTTGCATTCGCAAAATTAATACACTTTCACCAAGTTGTATTTTTTGTTTTCATTCTTCTCAACAGGTGAAGCTTGTGCAAGGTGTGGTGGATGGAGTCAATTTGTTGATCCAGATGGAAAAGCGCCTGGAACAAAGGCGTACTATCGACGATCTGATGCCCAAAAGCAAATAGACGAAAGTGCTGGACCCGTCTGAAGCAAGGATGATTTTTCAGAAGCCAGAGTTTCAGACTTTCTCTTAATATTATGGACTTGGAATATTTGTGCTGATCAAGCATTTATCTTTAATTATTTCTAAAACAGTACTGTCTTTTTTTTTTTTTTTTTGTTGTTGTTGTTGTTGTTTATTAAATTATAAGCCGTAGAAAACTGCAACAAAGATTCACAAAAGCAACATTTGTCACATACATAGTGGTGTTCTAAGACACACCGGGTTGGTAACATCATGGTAATAATCAAAAATAGAGTGGACTCGGTAGCACCATGATTTGAACATAATGAACTGGTAACATCATTATGGAGCATATTTGACTGGGGTAATATCATGATTTGCATAATATATTGGTGGTTTCAACAACAGCATGTCCCCATATTGGAGACAATTGTGAGATTCTCAAGCATAACTGGGGGATGTAAAATCATATCTTGTAACATCATGCTCATGATGCCTTAATATCATCACTGTCTTTAAAAAAAATAGCGACATCATCGTCAGGCATTGGATCATCTGTCTCTGGTTTTGCATTTGTACCCTTCACTTTGTGTCCGCGACATGTTTATTTGAACACAAGGGTTGTGAACCGCCAGCGCAACTCTTGCGTTCATGCATGTACATGTCCCGCCCATGCAAAGAGATAACAAAGACAGGAGACTGATGAAGATACCGCTGTACCCCGGTCGGTGTATCATTGTGATTTGAACCTTTTCGCGTCAAAAGTATGTACCAATATTGGATATAGTAAGCCTAACATTCTCATAAAGGTGGAGTAAAAGCATGTGTGTGGTAACATCACAGCAAACATTATGCTGCTGGTGCCATAACATCGTCATATAGCCTATAGGCCTATGTAGGCCGATGGAAAAAAATTAAGCGGCAACATCGTCAAGTGTTTGATTAGGCCTAACAGTAACAATCATCTGTCTCGCGCTTTGCAATGATATCCTTATATTGTGTACCCGACATGTTTATCTGAACACAAGGGTTGTGAACCGCCAGCGCAACTCTTGCGTTTATGCATGTACATGTCCCGTCCATGCAAAGAGATAACAAAGAAAGGAGACTGATCAAGATACCGCTGTACCCCGGTCGGTGTATCATTGTGATTTGTACCTTTTGTGTCAAAAGTATGTACCAATATTGGATATAGTAACATTCTCATAAATGTGGAGTAAAAGCATGTGTGTGGTAACATCACAGCTAACGTCATGATGCTGGTGCCATAGGCATAACATCGTCATACATGTATGGAAAAAATTAAGCGTCAACATCGTCAAGTGTTTGATTAGGCCTAACAATCATCTGTCTCGCGCTTTGCAATGCCAAAGGATCCTTATATTGTGTACCCGATATGTTTATCTGAACACAAGGGTTGTGAACCGCCAGCGCAACTCTTGCGTTCATGCATGTACATGTCCCGTCCATGCAAAGAGTTAACAAAGAAAGGAGACTGATGAAGATACTGCTGACTGCTGTACCTGGTCGGTGTATCATTGCCACTTTCCATAATGTGAGATTTTAAACAAGACCAGTCTGGTTTGCTCCTTTTAAGGGGGGAAAGGAATGGACTCAGACCTCCAGTTATTGCCATGGCTTGTATTGTGGAGAAACTGTTAAATTGTACCCATGGTACTGTAGAACTAAACCATGCTTCATCAGGTTATGTTTTGTTTCGTTAGACGAGATATTCTAGCTCGGTTAGCTCTGTCTTATCAGTAATACGGCAAAACATAGCATGGGCAAAGCATATGGTTCATTCGATTATTTGATTGTAGTGTTGTTTGTTTTGAAAGGGGGGGGGTGCATGGTCAATGGTGTTTCTGGAGGTTCTGTTTCGTTGATAAGTTGAATGTCAGTGGATTCATTTTTATTCAGCTTTGCCTTTGTAAACAATTGCTGCAAAAGGACTGTCATGTTATCGTAGTCTCAGAATTAGACCCACACCAGAATGTTAACACTAGGCAAACAAAATTTTATCTTGCAATTGAAGAAACTTGAGTTATGTTTTGTTTCGTTAGACAAGGTATCCTAGCTCGGTTAGCTCTGTCTTGTCCATTATACGTCAAAACATAGCTGTGGTGAAGTACATGTAGGTTTCTTTTAGTCATTGCTCTATTTTGGCAGAGGGAGGGTGGGTCGGAAAGGTGTGGATCTGGAATTACAGAAGCTTGAGTTATGTTTTGTTTCGTTAGACAAGGTATCCTAGCTCGGTTAGCTCTGTCTTGTCCATTATACGTCAAAACATAGCTGTGGTGAAGTACGTCTAGGTTTCTTTTGGTCATTGCTCTATTTTGGCAGAGGGAGGGTGGGTAGGAAGGGTGTGGATCTGGAATTACGGTTTGATTAGACCACTAATCACTTGTCGAAATTTAAAAAAATGGACAACAGCTTTTAACATGAACCTTTTGTAAGCCTGAAACATTGAGCTATGTAGACTCATGACTTCACACATAATGTGCAACATTCAAATGTGATGCATGGTGATGAATCGCCTTGCTCGCACATTACACAGGAATTTGAGTTTGTAGTCCTTTGAACGGCATTTCATTAGTGTTGGTGTGGGATTCTACGTCAGCTGACACACCCATCTGAACACAAGGGTTGTTAACGCGCGCACAATTCTTGTGTTCAGGGGTGTGGATTTTATGTCGTCCGACATGCCCATCTGAACACAAGGATTGTGAACGCGCGCACAATTCTTGTGTTCAGTGGTGTGCATTTTCATCAGCTGACATGCCGATCTGAACGCAAGAATTGTGAACGCGCGCACAATTCTCGTGTTCACTGTTCATGCTGACTGATGAACCATCCACACAATGTAGCTCAACTGCCCTCCCCCCCTTCCGAAAGACACGTATGAAGCAGAGACAGATGTTTGTTGATGATGTAATTGCAACATGACACAGTCGTTGATAAGAAGAAATGACACGGGTATCGATTTTAGGTGAAACATGGCATGGATATATTGATTATCGTATAACGTGGCATGGGTATATAGAATGACATATACATGGGTATATTGATAAACATATAACATGACATGGATATAGTTAATCAACATATAACGTGACATGGGTGCTTGAATGACATATGACATGGCACCATCGTTTAAATTGCTATGCTACTCCTTTGGTGTAACATTTTATCAATGCATGTAGGTTTTTTTGTTGTCTAAATAAACTTGCTGACAAATACAGGTGTTTCTTGTGTCTCTGTATACAATATGCGGGGGAAAACCATAAGTAGGTGCATTTTGTGCGCGCACCTGATCCGCGCCATGTAAAGACTAAAGGTGTAATGTACTTCACCTGCAATTCTCTTGCATTCAAGATGCTGTCTCATAAACCATTGAAACTGATGCCTGATGGGCGCCATTTCAACACATTTTGGGGTTTGCGGCGATTTCATCGGGAAAGGAAGAACTATTTTTCCCGTTGTCTTTTCAACAGCAGTAACTATTATGGACTCGAATTAAAACACATTTTTTCCCGCAATTGCAGTAACTGGGCTACTTTTTTTCAATACACGAATACAGTGAAACCACATTATAACGACACTCAGATATCCGACATATTCAATATAATGACACAAATTTCATGGGAAAATGTTCATTTTCTTTGTTATTTGATTCATTTATCTGACGTATACAGTTATCTGATACTTTTATAGGGAACAGATGGTGTCAGTATAACGACTTTTCACTGTACATCCAAATGATACCAGCTAAGTTTAAGTAGACATATGATGTGTTTGTTATCGGCGACTTTTTTAGATATGAACGATATCTTTTTATACAAATAATGCAGGGGAGCCCATGTGTTATTGAAGGTTATCAGTCCGAGGAGATCAATACAATAACACACGAGGCGTCAACCGCGTGTGTTACTGATCTCCAGGGACTGATGAACTTCAATAATACATGGGCTCCCCTGCATCATTTGCTTGATAATATAAGCAACCATATAGTAAATTATAACAGGCAAAACGAACAATGATAGATAATTTTGGACATCAGTTAAAAAAAAAAAAAAAAAAAGGTAACACCATCAGGAAAAGATCGGAAGCATCCAATATAAATAACAGGTACTAGTTAGGCCTACAAGCCCCCTTGCACTATGGAAAGTCAACAGTAACAGAAGTAAATTCACTTGTAGGCCTTTTATAGTGTTATTGATTTCCTTGGACTGATAACCTTCACTAACACATGGGCTCCTCAGCATAATTTGTATATCATAATATATACTTTTTATAGTTAGGTGGTGCTTCTTCTATGATTGGCTGAAGGCCTTCTATCAAGCAATTACTATTTTGCAAATGTGCATGACCAGAAAAACAATAGCACATGATGAGGAGTGCGCTTACTTCTCACCAGGTGGAGCTGTCACATCTGCGTAATAGAGTCTGGAACGTGCTGTAGTGTTAATCATGAAATTTGAAAACCCAGCAATGATTTCTTGGTAATTTTGTTGTGCAATGAGGAAGCTCCACCTAATTATAATAAGTCTGTCATAAAGTACATGCTGCATGTGATGCCATGTATTATTGCAGATAAGCCTCCAGGAGCAGTTGTAGTAGACCCCTACTGCCAGTAGTACATGGCACCACATGCAATATGTATATAACAACACGTGGTGCTCATGATCAATAACAAATGCTAGAGATTCCATTTTTACCGTTATAGGTGGCATGGTAAGCAATGTCCTTTTTGCATAACTGACACAGCGCAAATGACGCGCAGTCTAGCGCAACTTTAGCAGCCTATCATTTACCTGTCATGATGAATCATTTACTGTTTAGCCTATTATAAAAGATCCAGAAGTGTACTTCTGTTGTTACTGTTGACTTAACAGTTAAAGTGCAAAGAGGCTTGTAGGCCAAACTAGTGCCTGTTATTATTTGTTATCATACCTTTTTTCTGATGGATTAAGATTTGTTCTTTTACTGATGTCAAAACCTATCTGTCATTGTTCGTTTTAGCTGTCATAGATCTACTATATGGTTGCTTATATTATCAAACAAATGATGCTGGGGGTCCATCCATTATTATTATAATAAAACATGATCAACAGCACATGATGGCAAGTTCACATAGGCCCGAATGATGGGAGCCTATATAATATAGCCCAATATATTTCACACGGGGCGATGCAGACCAGGGCACACCAAAGCCAAACTGGCTGCCCCCAGCACAACATAGTGTCATTTATTGAGGATAAAGTGAATGTGTCTATTTTTTAAAACAGATAAAGAATGTGGTACCATGTGCTATACTCATATAGGCCCTAGGCCTAACACTTGATCAATAAACCCACTAGGAATTCAGCATTTAACCACTAGAGGACGTGATTAAACCTTTGTGTTGACAGGCTGCGCAGTGCCATTGTAACTAAAACAGTAGGCTTAGTCTTGACATCGACAGGTTCTGTAATACATGTTGCCAGCTATTATTAACTGCTATTTTTGAAACATGATAGTGTTATGTATACCTGCTATAATAAGCTTATATCAAACCAAATAATACATGACCGACAGAAGATTATCAGTCCTCGGAGTCGAGATCAACACTCACACACACACACACACACACACACACACACACACACACACACACACACTCGACTTGTGTGTTGTTGCTATTTAATTTAATTGATCTCCTCAAACTGATACTATACTTAGGATGCTCCTTTGGTACAAGATTGTATGCATATATAATAAAAACCTTTTCTACAAAATGTTGTATAATGAAAGAAAAAGGAGAAATTCGAACCAACAGTGATTACAAGTTTTGAATATCCAAGCTCTTTTTAAACAAAGGAAATTTTTTGAGATGTTAAGTTTAAAATCTGTTTGATAAATATTAGGTTTGATAGGTGAGAGTGGTAGGCCAATCAGATGTTAGAACAACATAATGTGACCAGTCTAATTTTGCGAGGCAGGACCTGCCTCCTGAATCATTGGCCTATTGAGTAGACGATGCGCGCACGTACCGTTTTCACAGTTTGGCCTGAAGTGTTGCACTGTAATCCAGCACGGAAAATTTAAATCGTGGACTTGAGGACAAATTTTGTGAGTTGACAAATATGACTGAGCTTGGTCGGAGATTGATTCAATGGGCTCGTTTGATATTATTTTTTAAAATTTTCGATTTTGTGCTGTCGGAAATAGGCCAAGTCTATCTGCAATATATCTTAGGACTTGAAATGTACATTTGCCTCCTGCCCAGAGAGTGAGTGTATATACTATGCAACAACAATTAGCTAAAATATACATGTATATTTGGGGGGGGTCCTTGTTTGTTTCTTTTTTCTTTCTTTTTTTTTTTTTTGTAAGTGGTATTAAATATAATTCCACATAACAATGACCCCAGCGTCACCTACCATCCGCAGTGTCGCACTTACTCCAAATCTTAGATGGCGCCACCAGCCAGACTCGAACGTGGTAAAAGCGAAAGTTCAGAAGTATTTCCATATGTATAGTGTGCTGTTATTAAAATGCATTACAGCCAGTAATCAGTCGTTGGGAAATCTTTTTGCAAATATTTTGTTGTTGAAAGTAATGACATTATATAGAATTTCTGTATCCCCACCGTTGTAACCTGTAATTGTGTTGAACAGTGCATCTGGAGGTAGGGTAAGAAGAAGAAGAAGATTTTTCAGTTCTCGGCAAGTCACATGCACGTTTTGCTTTTTCTTAGAACAGAACAAATTTCAACACATTTAGGAATACTTTAGAACCGCATGCATTGCCCAACGCCTGCACAAGTGTATGGCGCAGGCAACATGTGGTCAATGTAAACTTTCGTCAAGACGTGGAAGGACGTCATCATACAGCATCTAGGAAAAAAAAATAATTGGCCAGGAGGTGTCACATGATCAATGATAACCCAAAATGGCCCAGCTGACAAGGAAACTGAAACGCCGAATTAGATTACCAGAAGGTGAGTTTGGCCTATATGTCTTGTGGAATCTAGACTAAAATGTAAAAAGGCCACGTTGTTGTTATCCGTTTTGGTGCTGATAAAATTCTGTTCAGGAAAACGAATGTCTGGCAAGACGGATCACCTAAGTAAAAGCTGTCATAACTGCTTACTGTATAACTTATATTAGACAGTTTTTGTCGTGAACGATGCTTAACTTTGTTAATCATAATTATGAATAGAAATGATTTTCTAATTCTTTTATATTTGCAAATTATTGGCAATCTCGTTTTTTGCAAAAATGATCCGTCTTGCCCAGACGCCTGGGCAAGACGGATCAGCCCACAGGGCAAGACGGACAATTTTACTTCATTGCAGTCTAAAATTACAATAGGTTTCATAGGCGAATATAGACAAGGAAAAATACAAAGATGTATTGTTTTAATAAGAAAATACGCAACTTTGCACAGGTTTGCCTGTCACTACAGTTAATTTGATTTGTAAGAGTTCCCCTATCTTCATGTTTCTGGGCAAGACGGATCAGTCCATTGGTTTAACATGTGGAAGTAAATGAAAGTTATACAGTATTCTCTCTATTTTATTTAATTACTAAGATCAAGCAATAAATTTCTCTGTTGTACTAACTTTACAGTTGAGAGTCGAGGAATGTCAACTTTTATCACATAAATTTGTGTTTAGGAATTACTGAGAATAATATTTTCGGGAAATAAATCCGTTTTGATTTGATGCTCGGGCAAAACGGATTAGCTCACAAGGCAAGACGGATCACTCTACTTAAATCCAGTCTGCAATTACGGTTGGTTTCCCGGCCTACTAAAAACACTGACATAAAATTGACTGTTTTCACTTAAAAAAATATGCAAGTTTGCCAAAGTTTACATGTCCCTATTAATTATGATCTGCCAAACTTCCTCTGTTACTTTTCTGGTCAAGATAGATAAATTTCGACAGGCAAGACGGATCAGTGCATTTGTTTAATGTGGAAGAAGTAGTGGTTGCAGTATTCATTCTATCTGCATGACTAAATTCAAGGAATAAAATTGGATTTCTTTTTAACATATGTGGTTAAAAGTTTACAATATAAATGCCGTCTGAATTCCTAGGATCTTGGCCCTCCATTTTTGTTCATTTTTTGAGCGAAGCCTGCAAAATTTTCTCTGAAACTGCTCGGCCGATTGTCACAGACTTAAGTCACGTCACATTGTCATAATGTTTTATATCAACCACATAAGTTCCAGGTGTGTGGCTGTAAGAGTTTGCAAGTAATAATCCTGGAAAATTTACTTGACGGATGGAGCCGTTTACTATACCCCCGCCCCCAATTTATGATTTAGAAAATATTTCTGAACTTGTTACCCTAGCAACCACATTTGAGGTCTTCAATCTAGGCCTATCATTTTCCTGGGCAGATGACAAATTCTGAATTAGGATGATGGATTGTTTAGTAGGCCTCAACTTGAACAGCAGCGCCCGGGAGTAATGGCTGAGCTTCGTGCCTAAATCATCCATTACCCTGAAAAGTATATTTTAGGGCATTACAACGTAGCCTAATTCATAAAACAAAAGGCATTTCCACTAATTTCCTATATTTTCACACTAAACTTTATTCAAGTAAAACTTTTCCGAACTGTCCTGCTTGTTCATGCTCAATTTTTCACACAGGATGTCCTGGTTGTAATTACTCGCAGAAGTCACATATGTAGTTTCCAATACCTTCGTAGCTCGTGCAGAGCTCGTTAGCCCACTCCCCACACATACTTAGAGGTTATCTCATGGCTAAATCAGTATCCTACCCGGTACAGTTCCCCTGAGAGCCTGTAATGTGTATCCTCCTGAGACCCGAAGGGTCGAGGGAGGATACAGCTCGATGGGGAACTGTACAGGGTAGGGTACTGATTTAGCCATGGGATGCTCTTTGTATCCTAAATATATATGTCATAATAAGACGAAAAAGGCAAATGCAGCTTTTCCTGGATTATGTAAAATGCTACATACCTATTCAGTAGCCAAAACATACAATTTCTGGTTCATCATTTTGTTTGAGAAAAGCCCACCTCCCCTTCAGGAAGAAATAGGCCTAAACTACTGTCCTGCCAGGTCATGCATCTCGTGCGGCAGGCACCCTTGCAACGTGAGTGACGTCATGGCGCAAAACGTCATTAGAGTCGCTGTTTCCGCAAATATAGAACGTGAGGGATATACCGACTCTCAATGTTCTCTTATGAGGAGATTGTATTTCCCTTGGGAGGATAGTGGCTGTTGCTAGTGTAACATTATCCATGTGTTCCAATTGGACAGTTTCAGTATCCTCCCTTATTTTGGTGTCGGTATGTCCCCTGAAAGACACTGTATGCTACAGGACTAAAATTGCAGTATGAGGGCAGTTCTAACACTACATTTAGGATACTACAAGGTATCTAAGCCTCAGCAGTTTCAGGAACCCATAGGGTTAGCTCACCGCACACTAGACACTCCCATTGACTAGATATCCATGGACTTGGAATAGGGCCTGAGCCGCTGCTAGCATTACTAACTGTACGCCTACATGCGGTAGGCGTACTAATAAGTTGAGCCTTTTGGTTGTCTGAGCTCACTGTAGATTGAGACTTTGATTTTTTTGTCACCTTGGCCTTAGCCTTCTGACTCTCCCTCAGTTGTTTTTTTTACCGGTGAACTCGTAAGGACTTCTGCATGTATTGCTATTCTTTTTCGTTGCTGAGCTCTTTTCTCGCCACCTTCTGGAGGCGGTCTTAAATCAGAAGGCTTTACAGCAAACGTGTACCGCGACGTAGGTAGTACTGCTGTACATGCAGATGAAGCAGGTGTTAGGGACAAGGCTGCTGCCGCAGTTGGTGGTTCCGCTGCCATATTTGACGTTTCTGGAGTTACCTGTATTAAATCAAAGAATAAAACTTGAAGGCCTATTTCAAAGGCCATTGATAAATTTATAAATTGTTTGTTTAAAAAATCAGTAAATTTTTTAATAATGATCATTCCTGTCATTTACTCGGCCTTGAAGGGCTTAAAGGTCTACATGTATTGTCTTACTTGTAGTTCGAATGAGCAAGTGCATGTATAAACTCTGTGTGCTATGGATATTTTAATTCAATTAACAGTTTTGAGGACCTTTACTTAATTGTTCAAGACTGACACAAATTCTAGTGCCAGGAGAAGTAATAAAAAGCTTATGGTTATGTTCTACTGCAGTGATCACTAAAGTATCTTTATGTAGTATAGTGATGTCACGGAAGACTCGGCCCATAAAATATCTTTTCCAGGCATAATGTGTAAAAAGTATGGAACTCAAGTAAAGTAAAGCTAATACTAGTATTAAATAAACTTGGAATGAAAAGAAACGGCAAAAGCGGATTATTTCATTCATGATGATAAATGTAGAATCTATCGCTAGCAGGAGGAACGCTTGTGATTTAAAGTTGAAAGTTAAGCTTGAGTTTTGTCAAAAACGCGTGACTACGTGAAAGCAAGTCGGGTATTCCTATCTAACATTGGCTTGTTTCTTCAAAATTATTTACTGACAAGTAAACTCAGAGTTAGTGATTTCGATCTTGGCATAATATTCTTCCACCTAGAATGGTAAGGTTGAAATTTGCGGTTTCTAAATCCGTGTTACATTCATTAAAATTCAACATCGAGCGTCAAAGTGGCCAAATAAGTGCTGGCTGCGCAAAACTGGCAATCCCCTGTAATCATTTCTGCGTGATGGTTGTTTGGTTGTAGGATGATCAACATGGAAAAGCTTGATTCAACGTTGTTCAGAAGCATTACTATTATACCTACTTCTTAATATGCCACAATTTCTGAACTTTGGAAGAAAATAGCTAGCCCCAGCACTGGTTGTATTCACAGTTAAGTTAAATCTAACTCCGTATATAATCCAAATTCAAACATGCACGAAAGAATAATTTTTGAACATTAGTAAGCCAGGCTGATTCATGACATAAATATCTAGCATAAATAAGCGTATTTGTACTGGTGACAGCAGGGTCACGGAGATTTTAGCAAGGTGCTTGAGTATTGACTAATTGCCTCTGCAATTTTGTTATACCTTTATTGTAAAGAAAACTGCCATAATTTTGTGGCATTTTGTGGTTATGCATACATAAGTATTTATTAAACAAACGAACTCACAATATAAGACCTAAGATTTGAAACACACTGCAAGTTTTTTTTATTTTTGTTTTTTTTTTTTAGTTTTTTTTTCGGGGGCGGGCGGGGTGACACCAATTACTTTTCTTAAAGTGTGTGGGACTGCAAAGGTGTGGGGTGGGGGCGTGCCGTGCTAGTAAGAAGAGCGTTACAATTAGTGATTTTACAACAAGTACTATATTATATATTTATTATGGATATACATCATGTACCTCATCTTCTGTAATGCCAAAGTCAGCCAACACAGGTGTCCATACCGCATCTGGTACAATTGATTCAACCACAGCAGCTGTCGCAGGCATTAGAGCAGCAACTCTTGCAGGCAGAGGGGCTGTTGATTCAGGCGGTAGGGCAGCAACTGCTGCAGGCACAGGGGCAGCTGATTCAGGCAGTGGGGCTGCAGGCAGAGGGACAGCTGATTCAGGTGGGGGGGGGGGCAGCAACTGGTATGTTGGTAACGGCACCTTGTTCCACAGTATGCTAAATTAGAAAATTGGTTATAGAATAGAAAGATGATTAGGTGCAGCAAAACGGACAGTGAAAACAGGTCTATAATCTTACACTTCATAAAAAGGCAAACAACATATCATCCCTGATAGCTACACACACACACACATACACACATACATACATATATACATACCGTATTCATCCTAATAGTAGCATGCCACGCCAATGCAAAGATTTGCTGGATCTTGCAGTGCTTTCGCGGGACTATGGAATAAGTACCTTTCTTGATTGAGGGTACTGAAGGCTCCACATTTCATATATATATAATACGCTACAGTGACATTTAATTTATCATATGGAAGTACTATCTTTGCTAAATTACAGGAAATCTCTTGATTTTGAATCCAGACGACTCGGATTGAAAGTGGGGGGGGGGGGCGTTATTCTATTAGGGCGTGTGCTACTATAAGGATGGATACGGTATATTATATAATTACTAACACCTGCATTGCACTGAGTCGGAAACTGAACTATTAATCCATTTGCAGCTGCATGCATAAGCCCTTTGATTTTTATTCTTGAACTAAAATTTTGATTTGAAACCTGGGCTTAAGACATTTGATTGGCTGATAGCCATGGAATATAATGTGTCTTGCATGTTTAGACCTAAACGTCTGTTAATTTGCCTGCATAGGCAGGCTCATGCGGGCGATAGGCGCTTTCAGACCCCGCCCTGTAATAGTAACTGCGGCACTGTGTTTTTTCTACGTAGGCACTCTGTAAATGTAACGCTGAAAAATGAAAAATATGGTAAAATTGTCCTTCAATGATTAGAGTGGAAGTTCCGAATACTTGGTAAACTTTACATTCAGAAAGCTGTATTCCACGAAGCGCCACCATGCTCGGCTAACGCCTCGTGGACCACAACTTCCGTTGTTGAAAATATACACTGTATGCCACTATAAACTATTGAATAAATGATAGTACCGCATATAATTATATCTGACGTGATGGGGTATTCATATTTACTTCATCGTCTTCAGCAGTTGGCAAGACTGGTTCAGCTCGTTCAGTCACTTCGGCGGGTGCAAATTCTTCTGCTGTAAATATGTCTCTGTTATATGGTCTAATACCAGTGGCTGCGAATCCTGCAATGGCGTTATTCATGGTTGCACCTTCTTTGTAGGCTTCGTTGAAGAGGGAGGCGACCTGATACATGGTAATGCGTTGGTTAGGATTCGTTTTTTTTTGTATCTGTCTGCTGCTTTTTCATAAGCAGAACTGAATGGGCCATACACCGACCTGTCCAGTGGTTGCAACTTGCGCGCGGTGTGTGGAGGTACGGAGAGGATAACAGTGTGGTTCTCTGACGCCAAGTCCAACAGTTCAATGATTTTATGCGAAGCATGGTTGTCAAGAATCAGTAACACTGGACGTTCTTCCGTTGGTCGCACACTTGCAACAAAGATTTCTTTCATCCATAGCATAAAAACGTGCTGATTGATCCAGCCTGAATCAGAACAGTACGCCCTGCAGTCAGGCGGTCCTCCGTCTAGCAGCGCTTCTACTAGCCTCTTTCTGGGAAATATTAATGCTGGCGGTAAGAACCGTCCTGCAGCACTGCAACAACACACAGCCGTAATTGTCTGTCCTCTCTCCGCACTACTGATCACTCCTACTTGTATTTTTGCTGTAGCTGACAGCACTCTCGGGGGTCTGTTTGCAGACGTTTGGATACCTGTCTCGTCCACGTTGAACATATCATCTGCGCGAAAACCATGTTTTATCATCAGGTTCAGTAACAGGTGGAAAAATCTATCCACCTGTGGTCGGTTAAATCCTGCTGCATGGGCGATACTTGTTGGCTCTGGTGTCCTACGACTCAGGCTATTGCGACACATGAAGCCGCGGAACCACGCTTCCCCTGCTAGTCCATTGATAAATGGATGTGGTATTTCATTTCGCTCTGCTAATTCAAACGCAAGTCTTCTCAGGTCGTGTCTGGTCAACCCAAACAGCATCCTATCCATTTGATGGATATAATTGACCAGTTCTTGCTCTTGGTCTTCCGTAAAAACTCTCTCAAAGCGGCCGAAATGCTTCCTCTCAGAGCCTTGAGTAAGGTGGCGATGCAATGTGGTGTATGGTACACCATAGGTAGCGCAGGCTTTCCTGATCGACCCTCCTACGGTCCTTGCTGCAGTCATGGCAGCCTTCATCACCTCGATGCTCCAACTTCCACGCATCAATTTTCTCTTGTAAACATGCACCATCTGAAAAAGTAGGAGAAAAAGATGAGAATCGTATTCCCATGATGAGACATGGCATAGTTTGCCAACCATTGTTTGGTACGGAACAGCTGATAACTGAACCGACAAGTAGTTACTGGGTCTTCTACTATTATTGATCTATTATACTGACGAGTATGCCGAGAAATCATCTAAAATCCGGCATTCACAAAATCGCAATAAGAGATCATTATATGATCTTTACTATATTTCCCTCAAGCTACCTAAGGAGCATAGAATGATAAATTTCGGGATTACAAAAAGTTTAAAGAGGAATAATTTGAGCATGAGAAAGTGTGCAAAATTATTTAGTTTGAAACGCTTTCTATATTTAAGGTACAGTCACTTGAAAAATGGGGTCTTGTGTATTGTCGTCTCCAATGTTTGCCACTATAATTGCCACTACTTTTGGCGCCAAACCGGTTCGTTCACTCTTAAACATAACACGTACGTCGTAACGATTCCAGCTCACGTGAGCATATTTAATAGTTAATTGCAACTAGCAAGAACAGAAGGTTCTATTGCCCTCATCCCATTACTTTCGATTGAAAAATACAGCTTAATAACTTAAAACCTGGGCATGAACTTGTAAAGTTTCTCACTTGGTTTTTAAATTTTTTAATTGTACTTATCTTTTGTATCGGCTCAGGATTTATATTTAGTACACTTGATTTATGTTCAGCCTATGTTTTGTTGTCTTTGTATATATTTGTTATGTTTGTATTTGATTTCGATGTTCACGTT
Organism: Hermodice carunculata; assembly: GCA_964020975.1. Classification (NCBI taxonomy): domain Eukaryota; kingdom Metazoa; phylum Annelida; class Polychaeta; order Eunicida; family Amphinomidae; genus Hermodice; species Hermodice carunculata. The sequence continues at coordinate 59,210,823 of OZ026623.1, read as the reverse complement.
CTTATTTCCCCATCACTTGGGGTTCAATACAACAACAGCAATAATAATAATAATAATAATATATATATATATATATATATATATATATATATATATATATATATATATTAACAAAATAAAATATTTAAAATAATAATAATAATAATAATAATAATAATAATAATAATAATAATAATAATAATAATAATAATAATAATAATAATACCATCACATGCACAAACACCAAAGTGAGGAGATCATTTTTAATACATTTTATCACAGTATAGAGGCCTACGGGTTACGTAGCATATAGGTAAGGACATGTTCTATTAAAGTTAGATTATTAAATTATTGATATAGGGCAAGACGGATCAGTGTCAAAATAGACTTGCAAGCGAGGTTGGGCAAGACGGATCACTTGAATCAGGCAAGATGGATCAGGCTGGGCAATACGGATCAGTGATCCGTCTTGTCCGATCCGTCTTGCCCAGAAGTGCCTATCTGAAAATAACTTGTTCTACAGTCAACTCGGGTGGAAGCGGCAGAGGGAAACGTAGTGCATCGAACAACTTATGCTTCCCTTATTCTATGTGAATTACATCCGTTTTGCAAATTATGAAATCCACAGCATTTAGCATGATTTATCGTTAGGTGAAAATTGACAAATACAATAATAAAAGTTACCTTTGTGCATAAAATTCATACCATCGGCCTCGAGTCGCTTTTCAATGGCGTCTCTGTTTAACGGCGAGTACCTGGGTATGGTGACGTACAAAAATGACGTTTACTTTGATTACGTCAAAAAATGCAGCGGTGATCCGTCTTGCCCGACCTTCCCCAATTCCACACAATATTGCAGCTCTCCGTGCTGTTACTTTCTCTTCTTTTATCAGTTTCAATGCTGTATTCACTGATGTCTCATTGTAGGTTTTTCAGTTGACCTTTCTCTGAGGTTGTATCTAAAAAAGGGGATGTTTGTTTCAATACTTGAAATAAAATGAACAACCACTTTACCATGTTGTTTTTTTTTTTTTTTTGTTTTTTTTTTTTTTTTTTGGTTTCTTTTCATCATTGCGTTATGAGGGCTTTAATCAAGACCTATTTTTCTCTTATTAAAACACAGTATAATCATTAACATGCAAAAGACGTATTAGACAGTATATATCAGAACCTTTTGCCGTTCACATTCTTAATGCCATGTAATATGTATAGGCCTCCATACACATTTTATTAACTTCATCGCGAAATCACGCTCTCAGCAGTGAAAGTTTGACTCCCTTGTGTCAGCGTCTGCTTTCCGAAAAGGCTTCTCAGATGAAGAAAATCAACCCTTCTAGCCCTTAAGTTCTACTTCTTGTAGGGCTAGGTTGCAACCATGGATAAACATATGTGATACGGAATATATGCAAGAATGCTTCGGGAAGTCAAAACGTGCATTTTCTAAGCATATCCAGCGGATTTTATAGGAGACCAAAGGGCCTTGTTAGTGTTCGATTGTGACCATGACCTCATTATAGTATGCGGTTACCTTTGCCCTTTCAAGCAGACGCAGACAAAAATGACTTTGTTAAACTACATATGCAGAAATAATTTACATTTTCATGTTTCTATGAATTATTATAAAATTATTGTTATTTTTATGTACAAATTGTTAAGATTTTTTACCTGTTTATGCCTCATTGTGTGGAATAAATCAGGAGTAAGTCAACGTGAACGCTTCTTGGATAAACAACGTGACACCTGGTGTGAAAATAGGCAATTAAACTTGATGTCCGACAATTGGGCACGCAACTGGACATGCCTGCGGCACGAAAATCGAAGTTAACAGTATTATAGTTATGAATATTGCCGTTGTCTTCAGAACTCCTTATATTTTTAACATGTTCGCAAAAGGAAAAAAAGAGGACACATGTCTTAAATGCAAATGTGACTTCCAAATTTACCTAAGCCATATAAAGTTACGTATCATATACTTACTTGACACTTGATACTGATGATAGTTGAGCGCTTCAATCCAAAGGCAGGGCCAGGGGTCTCTGTTTTCTTTGGAGGAATTCTCGTTTGCCCTTTTTGTATCATAGATTATACTAGACCTGTCGACAATGCTTCCGTCGGGACTGTCCTTTGATCCATGGACCTACCTTGACCACTGGTAAAAGGCCGTAAAATGGATAGTGATAAACGGGCCTATACTTATTTTTCCCGGCTTCCATGATCGTAAGCGAGGGTCAGTAACGTTTGAACAGTAGGCCTATAAAATACCGACTGTGTCCCATTGAAAAATGAGACGGGGCGGTTATCGGCCTCCCGTATGGAATCAAAATAAACACTTCACTTATTTAAGTTCAAGACATCGTTGAACCATTGCGTGATACCTTGTTACTGGACCCAAATCATCGTATGAAATTGATATAATATCCTCCGCTGAAAGCACATATCCGTGAACTAACGTCGTTGAAGCAGAGCAAAATCGACCAATTTCAAATATGGCGCCGCGGTGTTTTTTCTTGCCGCCGTCACCAAAGGAAACAGGATGACGGGATTCCACCAAGGGATCGCTCATTAATTAAATTGCGTGCAGCAGGTGCAACGGAGGAATCCTACGCTTGGGCGGCGCAAACAATAGGCCTATTACATTTATCATAATCAGACATTGTTTTATGTATCCACAATGTGTGATGCTTCATCGAAAGTAAAAGACATTTGCTCACCTGACCGAGAAATAACTTCTATCCTCTTTAAAATGCTTGAAAACTTTCACTTTCCTTTTTGTGTACGTAGGCCTATCCTGTCTTGGAGTGTCGAGCTCTGTAAAATGGGCACAGGCTGTTGATACCAATGATGACAATGGTAAAGCATATACATGTACATCCAATCCAGACTGCATAAGATGCTGCAACGCCCACTGAACTCCAATTCCTTGATAGATTCTCCTTGCACGTAGGCATACAAGGAAATTTTGGCCAACGTGTCATCTTTGGAAATTCGACAAACTGAATGAAAACAGACTGTTGTCCGGCTTTATACGATAGGGGAGACTAGGGAGAATAGTCTATATCTGAGTTAATTCTAAATTGGCATAAAGGTGGTGCTGTCCATCCTGTTCATGGTTGACCGCCCTCATCTTGTGGTCACTTTCCATGACCCTCACTTTTTCTCCATCGATAAACATGGCGAATTAGCAGATATAAATTTAACATCTCTAGGCCTATATATTGCCAAATAAGCATTAAACTTTCATTTTATCACACCTGGGCGTATTTGAAGGATAATGATATGTACTTCATGTAGATTAGAAGATGATAATTCAAAAAATCGTCCTCCAATGCAGGGTGAAACTTTCAGGTTCACTGTAATGTAATGGGCTTTGCTGACCCACCTGACATCAAATGGCGTGGGTTGCTAGGTGTTACAAACATGCATCATGGGAACAAAAGGCTGTGTGTCAAGAAATTAAACCCACCCAAATCACCCCTATTTGGACAGGGGTAAACTGAGACACGCCTCTTATCTTTAATTTATAAAAAACCAATCAAGTGCCTGCTTACATCTATAGTTGGGACCCCCTGACCTCGTTCGGTTGCCAGGAGACTGAAGCACCCGGAGGCCGACATGTGAGCAGAGACATGTTTTCTTATTTTACCCTTCCCCCCCCCCCCTCCATTTTTTTTTAGCTTCTCGTCATATGTTTGTATCTTTCTTGATTTCTATATTAAGAAGGCATCTTACTTGGTTGTGGCAAATATGTAACCTCAACAATCTACACCCATAATAATTGTCAGGAAGTTTTAGGTAAATTGGGAGTTATCCTCCATATAATAATAATAAAAAAAAAAAACCCATGACCCATGGGGAGAAGCAGGACTATCTGTCCCAGTTCTGTCCAAATATGGATGTGTCATTTTGGTGGTCTCTCTAGAGAGGTCAGGTAAAACTGGCATTTGAAGATTACATTTTGAAAATTCCCTTTTCCCTGTAACCAAGAATCTTTATGAAAGTGCTTTTTACTGAAATTCTTTTAAAATTTGGGATAATATTATTGCAATCACTGTACTCTGATGTGGTGTCTTGTCTATCTCAGAGATCACATAATTGCTGAGAGCAAGCTAAAAAGATCCTATTTAAAACATTACACGTGTGGTAAACTCATATAAACTTTTCACACATGTGGTAAACTAATTTAAACTTTTTAGAGAAAATTATTATTAATTTAGTTGTCCCAGTTCTCCCACCCCTTTGTTCCACTTTGCCCCTTGGGTGTCCCATATCTCCACGAGAATTGTCTTTTTGTTTTATGGTCCACGGTCATATATATGCATACAAGGTGGTATGAAGGTAGTTAACTTTTAAGCAAAAGTGCCCCCAACTTTCTTTCGGATATATTACCACCACTTTAAGTTGATCTCTTAATGTAAATTACATCACACAGTGCTTGGTCGCCTGTCTCACACTTACTTAAAACAGCACAGAAGCGTGATGAAATTGTGATGGATTAATTTATATTGCTCACATTAAGTAGTGCGCGTGACTTAAGAGTGGAGTCAGGGCGTCACTCTCCCACATCTTCAGGCAACCAATCCTGTTGTCTTTGCCCCAACTCACAAATCGACTATGCATTTCAAAAATCGTTTCGCTTGATGTTTTTTGGGGGGAGTTCTATGTTCACATGTCGTTAACCCCGACAATTAACTTTGCTTGCATTACATGACTGTGTTAAATATCATAGTACACAGGGTTCCCATAATTCACAGATATTTTTAAGTGAACATTAGAATATGTTAATTGGCCATTGCATTATTTCAAAATTGATCGGGGGGGGGGGGACTTGCAAAAGGGAATGTGGTTCGTGTTGACATAGATTAAAACTGACGTATTCTAGAGACAGGCAAAAGCAGAATTCTTACATCGGGTGTGCAGTACTGTTTTTCCGAACTTTGATACTTAATGTCCAGGTGAAACTTTTTAGATTTTTTGCCGACGAATGTACGGATATGGTTCAATGCATGAGTTTGGAGAAACACATTTTTTCTTTTTTTTAATGTGTAGTAGTCATGTGGAAATCACGCCTTTTGGTTTATTATTGTTGTCTTTCACATTTCTGTTTTGAAGGAGGTAATAGTGGGAAGGGTGCCAGTACACTGGCGTGTGTTTGGAGAAGGACAACTTTTTTAATATGCTGTAAATATGTACAAATCATGCCTTTTAGTTTCCCATATAGTCTTTCACGGTTCTGTATAGAAGGGGGTTAAGGGGGAGGGGGGTATCCCAGTACGCTGGTACAGATAATACAGAAAAGAAAAAAAAACTTGAATTAAATCAAATTGAATGGTACGGAGCAAGGAAATAAAAGATGGTCCAGTACGCTGGTGCGGCAAATAAAAATGTCTGGTACGCCAGTGCTGAAACCCCTCTAGAGAAGTTGGACTAAGTGTGTGCGTGTGTTGAGTGGAGGGGGGGGGGGGCAATTTTTGTGGGGTGGAGAGGGTGGTGTGGCTTTGAGGGAAAGGGGTTAAAAATCAGAAAGATCATGCAGCTATGGGGGGGGGGGGGGTAAACAGATCTTGACATCCAAACAGATAGGACCTTCGCACCATTCCAATTTGTTCCACACAAACTCTCCATTACGGAGAAGATGGATGTCATATATAAGAAACACATCTTATGAGGTATAACCATTATCGCAGATGCTCTTCCTGCCTTTGTTTTAAAGACTAACGGGAAAAGTCTATTTCAAACTAGATAACAGTTTGATGGCACTTTGGCTATCTTTGTAAATATAAACAGGCGGATCCTCTTTATATTCAGTAAACAGTAGTATTTATAATAATAATACAAGACAATGCCAGAATTCCCATATCATTAAATGTTATACTACAAATGCTAAGAAATTTATAATCAAATATCGTGGTGCTCAAATCTGGAATAATATCCCACCCCCATCAAAGATAATGAGTTCTCCATCTCAAAAAAAAAAATCAAATTACATAATAAGAAGCCTTCACCGTTTGCTCTGCCTGTACGTGTATTTGCTATTGCAAACTTTCATATCCGTGTGAATATTTGTGTGACTCAATAACCAAGCAAGCATTTTATCCGTGTTTTGTTTCAATTTGTGTTTACTTGTACCATAGAGGAGGGCCCATTAGCATTTTTTTTTTGCTTCCTTTCCTCCTGCCAATGTTTGTGTTGTTTTGTATGTCTTATGTTACGTTTTATTATTTATTTGGTGAATAAACGACAAACAAGTGTGGCAGTCTTGTCAATTTGTTATCCAGCTTGAAAGATTGATACTCTTTGGCGCCGGGAGGTAACAGTTACATGAAAAAATTGCATCTCACAATTCAGATGTCAGGTTGACACTGAGCTACACGTGACCAGGCAGCTTAATTGTATTTTTCATTGTAATCCGTCAAACTCTTTATTTTATTGGTACGAGTGAGGCTGATGGCGGGAGCGGAAAAGCCGCGTGATATTTGCTGCCGATCATAGTTCACTTCAAAAGCATTCACAACCTGGCGTTTACTCGATCAAATTACAGTCCGTCTGTGGAGACCATACATTAAAAGGAAAGGTCAGAATTAGCTCCAATGTGTGTATTCGACCCAATACACAACTGAATACACAAACACTTAGATGGATAAAGTTGTGTATTCCCATTAGTTTATATGTTAAAGCAACCTTAAATAAACTAGTGACTCATGTAGCTGTGGTTGTATGATTTTTGTGAGGTATTAGTTATGCATCTAGATTTACTGTCTGAAATTTGGTGTTTCTATGTGTAGTAGGTTTCAAGTTATTAAGTTGCAAACTACAATGTAAAGTCATGGGAATGCATAACCGTAGCCCTCCACTGACTGCAGCGCCCTCTTTTAGGCAGTTCTTGAACCTTCTGTTCTTGTCCTTGCCTATTGATTTGAACGTGCAGGTATAATACCTTCATGATTTGGCCAAGGGTACGCATAGGTTAGGCGCCATTCATAATTTTCAATGTTTTAAAATGTTGTTTTTCTGGAAAAAAAGTCCAATTCCAAAAAAAAAAAGAAAATGATAATTATGAATGACCCATCAGGCCTATAGATTTTTATTGGTCTGAACAGGATTCAGAATGGGTGCAGTGGAGCGAAGCGAAGCGAAGCGAAGCGAATACCGCACAGACCAATAAAACACTAAAGCATATTTGGACCGCATCCAGGGAATTGCTTGGAACATGAAATCGTTAAAAGAGCACGTGAAGAAAGCCATTAGTGTGCTTGAAGAAAAAAATATTGGGGAGAGGATCCCATTATTTCATGAATATTGAAAAAAAAAAAACATAATTTGTACTGTTTCATCACAAATTTTGCATGTATTGAGCCATAATTGTAGTGTATGGAGAATCATTTTCAAGAGGTTCATCAGAAATTTTAGAAGTCATCTTGCAAAAATTTAACATGTTTATAGAATTAAAAAAATAATTTTGTTCACTTAGTCACAACGAAATTCATTTTTTTTGTAATAAAATATACCTCTCTGCACACTTTGATTTAGAAGTTTGATTTTAAATGAAAATGGATTTTTTTTTCAGAGTGTTGTCAGGTTTGTCACATTGTGTGCTTCAGGCGTACCCATATATTTTGGCATAATAAGTGGACTGGACATTGATGAATGTAAGATAATTGAACAAAGTGCGTTGATTCACTCTCCAGGCACCTAAAACATTGATTGGGAGCATTGAAATAGAATATGGACACCTTTTTCGAATAAGTGCAGCGTTACTACCAGTATCACCTCAAGTGACATGGATAATGATAATAATACTACTGTGGCTCTCCGCTCATGCGCCACCGTCCTGTGTGACCCAAGTGGCCTAGCAAAAAAAAGATGAGATGGAGGAAACCATGGTCATCCTAATCAGCTCATGCTGCCATGTTTACCAGGACCAGAGCCGAGGCAAAGAGTCCACCACACACTGTCTCACAGCTGTGGTGGGCCCCTGGCCCTTGATATATCCCCAACACTCATCGCTTGTAGTCCCTCCCCCCCCCCCTAGAAAGACAGGAAAACCTTCCCTCATACACCCTATTCTCGCCTCCAAGGCTCAGGCATTTCCCATGGGGGACCCCATGGGAGCCCTTATAAGGGCTACTACCATTGCCTCTCCTCCCTGCACTCTAAGATTCTGATTTACCCTGTTGCTATCAAGCCCTATCAATTCATTTCTTTTTTCCCAGCACCCTACCAGGTAGTCCTGTACACTTTTAGTGCCCTTCCTGCCTCCCAGAAAGCCACCCTTCAAACGTAAAACCCATGCTACACGTTTCTCTTCCTTTACACACTGAACCACTTCTAGACCCTTGTTATTATAGTCTTTCCTGTGCCCCTTTCTGAAAAATTCTTCACTTATCTCTCTATATGCATAACACCACAACAGCCAGTGATCCACTGTCTCATCTGCCTCTTGTCTACATACCTTACATTTACGATTACTACCTATTGTCCACTTCTGTTTTCTCTTTTCTAGATTGATCACCCTTGCCCTACTTTGAAAAAGAAGCCTGGATCCCTTCCCTTCATCCCAACACACACTTTTCTTTGGTTTTTCTAGTACCTTGTACGCCTTTAATGTACTCTTTTCCCTGACTCCTCTTTCCCAGTCTTCCTTCCGGCCCTCTGTAACAGTCCTACCTATATGCACTTTCCAGTTTTCAACCTCAACATATCCTATCAATTCGTATCTCTTTGCCAACTTATTTATATCTTTGATCCATCTTGTTTGTTCCTTGACTGCTTCATTGTCAACCTTCCTGCACCACCTGTCTTCATGTACTGATTGTAAATACCCCCAGTACTTAAGCTTTGCCTTGGCAATTCTGTCTGTGATTTTATTCCATCCTAACTCTCCTATGACTGCTTCTGTGGCTGCACATGGTGGTGCTCCCAGTATCCATTTCCCCATCTCATTCTGTGCTTTCTCCATTCCCTGGATATCTCCCTCACTCATTGAAATCACATCTAAGCCATATATCATCCCTGGTATTGCACCTCTATCCCATAATACCCTTGCTGTGTATGGTCTGTTGAAACTGTTCAGTGCAGTGGCTTTAATCATTCCTTTTGTACGGTTCACTTTCTGTTTAATCTTCTCCACCTGATACCTTTACCTATGGTTTTATCTTAACACCTAAGTATTCCTACTCATCAACCTCCCAAATTTCAATTAACTGTTCCCTAGTCTACCTTCTGGAATTTGGAACTGCCCAAGTTTCCATTTTTTATTCCCATCTGGTTTCTTCCCAAGAGTTATCACTTTACTCTTATCCTTACTCAATTCTAACCTCCATTTATTCCCATATTCCTCTGCTATGTTCAGCATTGCTGGCAGTTCTTTCTGGGACTCTGTCATCAGTACAATATCATCTGGAAAAAATAGACCTGGAATTTTCAGGTCACCTACCTTTATTCCCTTATTACACTCCATTAACTGGTCCCCCAGCTCCTTAATATACAGGGTAAACAAAATCAGGGACAGCACACATCCCTGTTTTAGACCTATATCAAGGCATGCATTCTCTACTTCTACCTTTCCTAATGAAAGTGTACAGTCTACATCTTTATACAATGCTTCCAGAATTTCTAGAAAGTTCCCACCAAATCCTAGTCCACTTAGGTTTTCCCACAGGACATGGCTCCATACCCTGTCATAAGCTTTCCGCACATCTAGGAAACCCATGAAGACTTCTTCCACTTCTGCCTTGCCAATTCTAACACCTGGGTCAACGTGAAAATGTGATCATCTACCCTTCTGGCTGGTGTGAATCCATTCTGAATTCCTCCCAGAAATCCAAGCCTTTCGACTATTCTACTTAGTCTCCTGTACATTATCCTACTGAATATTTTTCCCACATTTGATGAAATGGCAATATCCCTACACCGATCCAATTGGCCTCCTGGGCCCTTTTTTGGAATATATGAAATCCTGAGTTTATTCCATTCCTTTGGTACTTGTCTTTTCTCAATAACCCTATTGAAAGGCAACTGTAAACTATCATTAATTTCTTCTTGCCCTCTCTTTATGAATTCCGACAGTATGTCAGCTGGTCCTGGCGCTTTGCGTAATCGCATCTGTTCAATTGCTATTTCAACTTCTATACTTCTGACTCTGCCACACGTCTGGATCCCATTGATCCTGTGTGTATTCTGCTTGACACCCTGGTACTGTTCCCTGACCCCAGTGCGAATTATTAACTTCTTGCCAATACTCCCTGAAAGCTTCCTGTATTTCTTCTTTGTTATCTGTTCTTTTCCCTCTGTGTGGATACGAGCCAGAATTCACAGACATGGCGCACTTCCGGTAAGTAGCGGAATAACGTTGCGAATGACTTCAGATCAGAAAATCGTCTATTCCTCTTAAATGCGGGATGATGCGGCAATGGAAACTTCATAAAAGTGTTTTTAAGAGAAGATGGAGCAAATTGACACCAGTTACATGGGCGTATAGTAACGTAAAAACAACTCAATTGCGGAGGTATTATTCATTCATTACCTAGCCTAGGTAATGAATGAATATTGCCTCCAGTCCTAGGGAACAAAAAATCAGCTGAAAAGACCGCACATGGGCTGATACGTCAACCTTGATGCCTCATGCTGAAACACCAATATTTTTCCCATTATTCAATCTTAGTTTTCAATGTGAAGAAGCCCGTAGAAGAGGGCCTTGTCTGAACAAAGTAGTGCTGTCAACTTTTGAACCAATTGGAGCTGCACGGTTCGCAGCGCCCTCGCACGAGTGTAGGGTTGCTAATGAAACATGACACCAGGCAGATTGATGCTCACTCTGTGTTTTATGAACGTATTACATGTACTAAAGTAGGCCTACAGGGAATCTCTTTCTGTACTGTTGTTCCGTGAGGTAGTTTCATTTAACGCAAAGATGTATTTAAATGTAATGTGACTGCAAGTCGCCATGCGTGGAATGTAAGAGAAGTCTGGTTGTTTCCGCTAGGGACAGGCACAAAAAATACAAACAGAATTTACTTCAGATTTGAACAACTCATTAGAAGCATCTTGAATTGACCATCAAAGATCAGTATTTTTTTTCTCTCTGTTAAATAGGAAAAAGTTATGGAATTTCAAAAATTGTTAATTTAGGGTAAAAAATAATGACTTTTGTCAAAAACACTGGTGAATGTTGTGACCTTACATTGTGGCTTCTCAACTAGCCTGAATTAAGTGAAAAATACGATAAATTTACACACTCGCCTAGCCAAATGTAAAGTCACACACGCTGACCTCTAGGCCATCGGGACAACCCCAAAAAGGTTGACCAAGGACCCAGGGTGATGTTATAGCAGGTGTGGCTTGTATTTGCATTTCAGTAAGTGTACATAACTTTGCCACTTTTGCAGCTAAAATGGTCAAATAAAAACTGGCATGATTGGCTGGAAGTCCTCTGTATGAATGTGCTAAAGTATTGTTGAATTATCAATGACAGATTATCTAAATCTACAAATAAGCATTAGTAGAAATGAACCTCAATGCTGCATATATACTGGCCAACTTATTACCATTTTCTACATAGGATGGTCTAATATTTACTGGTGATGTTCTAAATCTTCTCCAACTAAAATTATTCAGTACTAGCAACTTAGTGATTAGCAGATTATCAAAATTGACATGTACGGATTAGTGAGGATTAAGCTTAGTAATGCTTCTTTTGAAGTAATCAGTATCATTTACCACTTGAATTGGCCCAATTAAGAACCTGGATTCATTTGGGGTCCTTTATATTAAACTATTAAAGTATTAACTTCAGCATTAGCAGATTATCTAAATTCACATATAGGGATTAAGGAAGGTAAAGCATAGTAATGCTTAAATTGAACACTGTATTGTCCAGAAGCGTTACTGTTTGAATCTGATTCATGATTAATTCTTCTCTGATTCACCTCTTGTGAAAAAAGTTACATGTACCTGCTAATCCAATGGATTATTGTGCAGGTCATTGGATTATTGGGATTTGAAAAAAATAATGAAATTAATGATAAATGCTGCCAGTGTAGGAAGGTCTACCGCATTAATTTTGCGCTACCGTCAACAAAATCTCTCTTAACATTTCCTGTCACTGCCCGATGCAATTTCCTATTTTGATAAAGAAAGATTATCTATCATTCACTAATCCAAGGAATTAAGTGGGATATGATTATGGTAACTTGAATCTATTGATCATTGTAACATCTTCCACATGCAGAACAGTTCAAGAATCAAATAAAAGTACAATTTTTAAAATGGAATATATATGTGTAGACTATGTATCAAGGATAATCCTATTATAGATTAGGCTGTTTATTTTTCCATATAATTTATCATGTTTAACATTTAAAATGGCATAACAATCTGTTGAGAGAACGATCAGATTCCCAAAAACTGATCAAGAATAAATACTCACCAACCCATACATAGCATCATCAAATATAAGTAATAATGGTAAACCCAAATCTGATAACTCTTATTTACATCTTTACTATACAATATATGGACACTTGAATTTCTGTAACCAAGTATATTGTCATATCTAGTCAGCATGACCTCCAAGTTTGGGAAAATATATGATAAAGAAACTTCTTTCTTTTTCTGTTTTCAGATTTGTCAACCTTCATTATCACCACAACACAATGAGGTCACCAGTTTTAATATCTGTTACAATTTCATCAAATTCTAAGAACACAACTTCATCCCCATTGTCACCAGTACGAAAGTATACAACAATATATTACAAAACTGAAGAATTGTTTTCAATGTTTTTTGCTTGTCCGTCCCACCACTTTTTATGTCCATTATCACTCCATATGTGAGATATATACTTGTTCTCCAGAATGGAAGGATCACTGAGACATTTCTTAATTGCCTCAGTTTCAAAGTCCTCTTGTAGTCTACAGGCCATTGAAATTTTCAAATTAAAGCACAGTTCCTTCATGGTATACTGTTTCTTATTTTTACTGAATGCAAATACTGATGAATCAGAATGTGTCTGATTCAAGAACACTTTCCTAACCTTAATTTGTACTTTCACTGCACATTGTTTTGCACTTTCTCTCTTTAGTCCACGTATTTTTGCATCCATTGCTGCTCCATCGAGCCACAGTCCCCCATATTTATTTAAATCGCTGAGAAGGTTTTCCTTGGTGGCTCTGTCCCTTTCTTCCTTAGCTTCTATGTTTTTCCTTTTTTCTTTTAAAATGTGTGTTTTCGCTTCTCTAATTTCCTTTTCCGTGTTTCTGGAATGCAACATTTCTTTTCTCGCTTCTTTACGTGCTACTGATATTATTTCTGATCTGTCATATTCCTCCATGCTGGCCAACCAGTCACCTGTTTTGTTTTTGGTATACAAAACATGGGCGGCGTGGTAATCCATTTTTGCTGTAGGTGCTCTCCTGATAAGAGTGTCCAACTTGGCAAAAACTCTCTCTCCACTTATGTTACTTGAAGAACATAAAGCAGCCTGAGGACGGGGTTCATCGCTGGGATAAAAATGTATACCTCCAAGGCAGCTGATCCGTTAGCTGTCGATTACAAACATCCAGTATTGCAGTACACAGACTTTTTAAGAGTTTTTGCACAACGTCGTCTCTGTCAGTTGGATTGACCAAACTGTCCAGCACTTCATCCTGTTCAACAGGTGCATCTTCATATATTTGCGCTGAACCATCCATCCATGGGCATGGGTCTTGTTCTCATGCTGCTAAGTTTCCCCCCACACTCTTTAAAAAGCTGGTTCATTTCTAGTATTGGCTGGTTTTGGCATGCAAAACGGAACCAAGGACCTGTGACTTACTTCCCTATGAGGCCCAGGGCTCTCAGGCTGTCAAGAATGTGTAGAATTGACAAGTCATCAACTACAGCATGATGGAGTCGTATTTGATGCACCCCACACATTTGTGATAAAGTCGTGTATGTGGTTTCGCAAGTAATAAATGCCACCAGCATTAAAGAACATTACATGGAATCTTTCTCCCACATTTGGCAGCACCAGACCGTTCGAAATGCCTTTCTCTTTCAATTAAATGTCTATTTCACTCGGCACACCTGGCTCTTCCTGAAATAATTTGGCTGTGGCAAAAATAATGCATGGGTGTGTGAACTACCATGATGAACAAATGTTTTGCTTTTATCACCTACATCGTCTTCATCTTCATACTGTTTTACAGGTTTTGAGGTACATTGTGCTATCTGGTCCAGTGGATGAACACCACAGTAAAAGGTATTCCAATTCTCTTTGTTTTGTGTCGTTATGTCACAGAGCTGAGCATTAGCTTTTTTATTGACAATGTGTTTATACGTCATGATGTTCATTATACTGTTCAGAATATTTTTGGCCGTATTTTCTCCGGTTTGAACTTCACCTGCAGCACCTGGAAATGTAAGAATAATCATTTAACAAAGAATAAAATTCAGAACTCTTGATTAATAACAGATTGTATAATGCCAATGTGATTCTGGCATTTCTGTAAGTGTAAACATTTTTAAAGCAATATCAATCCCAGTATCAGTCAGGACAGTTCCACACCATTGAAAGCATCATAATAAAAAAATGACCTGAGTGCAGTTCCAAAAAGCCATTCACAATTGAATGCATTACTGAGCCTGATAACTCTTGTAATTCTGGCCGAAGCATCAGATTTAGTAAAGCTGCACATGTAAGATGACATTAGTATGCAACTACATTTCATATACACTACAGGAAACAGCTAATGCCACAATGCTACCCAGCCAACCTCACTCTCACACCACTGAAAGCCAAAGCATGTATTAAAGCAGTTTATAATTCAACTGAACCACTGTAAGCGTAACACCATTTTTAGCAAAAACCAATTCCACTTTAGCATGGTACCTCTCCTTTTCAAGTGACTCCTATTGAAATTTTGAAAGTTAAATTCCGTCAGAGACTTTGTGTAAGAAACCACACAGAACTTTTGTAAGACCCTGTATTTATTCTTCAACGCGGAGCTACATTTTCTCCAAATGAACGACCCGACCCGTCACGTTACATAACACATCACCACGTTCCTAGACTCGTATTCTTCATAATCATTGAATGGCCCTGTTACTGTTATTCATTACTTATGGTATAGCGTGGTAGCATTTTCCTTCCGGGATGACCAAACTCTTGTGCTATTCCTAGCTTATCTACAGTACAGGGGCATGGGCCCACTTGCTGGGGACACGTGGTAGAGGGCAATTGTGCAAATCGGAAAAACGCTGTCAAAATGGGCTGGGTAAAGTGAATGGCTTTGTTTGATTAGTTTTGGGGTAGTTTTGACAGTCTGTGCTTCATATATGACCACGATCATTTACAAAGTAAAACTAAAGACATGTATACAAGTAAAGGCATTGGGCCTACTTAGTAGCAGGAACGTTAAGATCCAGGCGGGTCAGTAGTTGTCCCAGCGCTCTGGTCATGAGCAAAGAAGTTGACGGCTCAAGCAGGCTCAAGTAAAGCATCAAAGCCAGGTGCCAGCAAAACATGCAGCTGCCCCGTTTTGCGATCATGGAGGACGCAAGTCGAGTTTTTTCCCCGATCTACGAGTTTGAAGTAATTTTCTTTGGTCATTTACTATGATTTGTAAACTTTCTAGGTACATTTTGTTTAAGTTAGTAAATCGCCTATAGTTGACCTTGAAAAGAAGTAAAGCACCAAGATGTACGATAATTCTTCGAATTAGGTCCACTTGAAACATCAAACTGCCTTAAAATGCTAAATAAAAGTTTTTATCTAAAACATTCTTCAAAAACACAGTTGTACTATCCAGCCAGTCAGATATTCATGATATTGCCTATCTGTGAAAAATTACTTCTTTTGTGTCTTTCTATTCGTTTGGTTGTTGTATGACGTGCAACTATTATGCTGCAGACACCCGCTTTACCTTAACCCTTACCCGCCTATGACAGAAGACCGATCCAGTAACTTCAACAGGTGCAACCTGGGCACTCCCTTGCCCGGAAAGTACGGAATAAAGCGTTTGACAATAGATGATTGGATCTCCTGTCATACTTTCACTTACAAATATTCATCATTTTAAAAGCGTTCCTTACTGAAACAAAATGCAAGACAATTTAATTGTAAAGTACTAATTGACGTTGATCGAGTTAATAAAGGAGATAAATCGAATGTGTTTAATTATTTTATTGATATTTTAAGAATTACACAAATGAAATGATATCATTGCTACTTGATATGTATTTTTCAGCATTCCAAGAGGGCAAGGCATATGATTGACATAGCATCAAACAGGATCTGACCTTGTCGGACTGTGACCTGGAAAATTTCATTCCTTGGATATCACCATAGAAAGTCTCATTTAAGATTTTTTTTTAATTTTGTCAGAATTATTTTTATATTACTTTTGCACTGCATGTGCATTTAAGTGTTAGTACCACTTTACATGTTGTTAATCAGAAAATTCCTATGTATGGTCCTCTCTGATTCATATAACTTAATATGTTTCTGTTTTCATCTTTCTCGCAAATTTTTTTGTGGCCCCAACATCTTCTATCACATCTTTATTTATTTTTTCCTATCAAGATTGTAGATATTGCAAAAATTTGGCCAGTATTGCATCTAGTCCTTAATTCTTTCAATATTAGCATAACTGTTTGATGATTCCTGAACTTCATCTACAATCAAATGTAAGAAGCTTTCAGGTAATCTTATTTCCAAAACGCACATAGTAATTATCTGTGCTCATTTCACTAATTCACATATAGATTTCTTTTCAGATTGAAGTGATTTGCGATGTTTTTAGCTCAGCTGACTTGTCAGTCAGCTGAGCTTATCTTATGGTCGTCCGTCCGTCGTCCGTCCGTCCGTCCGTCCGTCAACAATTCACATTTTCAACTTCTTCTCCGAAACCGTCAGCCAGATCCACTTCAAACTTGGTGGGGATGTGGCTTGGGTGGTTGTCTACCAGGTTTGTTCAAATGGTCATGCTCCAGTAATTTTAGGATTTTTAATGAATTTTTTTTGTTCTTTTTTGGGCAAATCTTAAAAAATCTTCTTCTCTAAAACTGCCCACACCAATTACTTTGATATCACACAGAAATACTCCCTGGGACACTTAGTTCTTAATTTGTTCACCAGGTGGTGCTGCAATTTTTTTTCTAATTTTTTATGAATTTTTGTGTGTTATAGCTATTTTCGACTTCTTCTCCAGAACCGTCTCTCAGATTAAGCTGAAACATGGTAGATATATTCCTTGTAGAACGGTCAAACAAAGTTGGTCACTATGTGGAAATGCTGAGGATTTCTGATTTTTAACGTTTTTTTCAATTCAGGTACTTATCGGTCAATGCAGCTGTCCTATTGATTACTATGGAAGTCAATGATCATTCTAATGCTAATTCACATTTTCGACTTCTTCTGCAAAACTGTCCTCCAGATTAACTTCAAACTTGATGGGGATGTACCTTGGGTGGTTGTCTACCAGGTTTGTTCAAATGGTCATGCTCCAGTGATTTTTGGATTTTTAATGAATTTTTTTGTTCTTTTTTTTTGGACAAATCTTAAAAAATCTTCTTCTCCAAAAGCGCTTACTCAATTGTCCTGATATCACACGGAAGGACACCTAGTTCTTAATTTGTTCACCAGGTGGCGCTGCAATTTTTTTTTCTAATTTTTTTATGAATTTGTGTGTGTTATATCTATTTTCGACTTCTTCTGCAGAACCGTCTCTCAGATTAAGCTGAAACATGGTGGATATGTTCCTTGTGGATGGGTCAAACAAAGTTGTTCACTATGTGGGAATTGTGAGGATTCCTGATTTTTAACGATTTTTTTAATTCGGGTACTTATCGGTCAATTCAGCTTTCCTATTGATTACTATGGAAGTAAATGAACATTCCATGCTAATTCACATTTTCGACTTCTCCTCCAAAACCGTCATCCAGATTAACTTCAAACTTAATGGGGATGTACCTTGGGTGGATGTCTACCAGTTTATCCAAATGGTCATGTTCCGATGAATTTTTGATTTTTTTATGATTTTTTTTTTTCAAAAATCTTTACAAAGTCTTAATAGGAAAGTTTAACATGGGAATTTCTTGTAATGGTTATAACTTAAATAATTTTGGCGAGATTTACTTCAAACTTGGTGAGGATGTGCTTGGGTGGATCTCTACCAAGTTTCTTCAAATGGTCATGCTCTATTGATTTTGGGAATATTTATGAATTTTTTTGTTCTTTTTTGGGGCAAACCTTAAAAACTCTTCACCTCTGAAACTGCTCACCCAATTGTTTTGATATCGTACATAGACACTCCCAGGGACACGTAGTTCCCAATTTGTTCACCAGGTGGCGCTGCAATTTTTTTCTATTTTTTTTCATGAATTTTTTATATGGTTTTGCTATTTTTCACTTGTTCTCAGAACCGTCACTCAGATTAAGGTGAAATGTGATGGATTACTATGTAAGTCAATGGGCATTCTAATGCTAATTCACAGGACAACTGACATGAAATTTACTGTTTACTTGATAACTTGAGATCTGTTTTGAGTTAGTCCTGTGATGCTGCACATGTTAATGTTTTTGTATGAAGGTCATGCTCAGACAGTACATGAATGACTTTGACCTCGTTTCTGGGGTCACAGTGCAACACACATAAATTTTACTCTTCATTATAACTTGAGACCTACTTGAACCTTGATGTTGCACATGTTAGTGTTCTTTTATAGTGGTCAGACTTACTCAGAACATGGGTGACCGTGATCCTTTCCGAAGTTCATAGAGCTGCAAGTGTGATGAATGTCAAGATCAGCTGAGCATGGGCTGTTCACACAGCCCTCTTGTTTGTTCACATTTTTGACAATATTATTTGATCCCATACCCTACTTTCCCATGTTTGACATCATGCTTTCATATTTGTAGATGTTGCCAAAAATTGGTCAATATTGTCTTTAGTCTTTAATTCTTCTGAACTCAGCAAAAGAAGTAAATCTCCACATTTTACAATTTATTGTTCTACTCATATTTATAATATTTCTCCTAATTGTGCATACGTGCATGTAACATTATCCTTAGTTAACAGTACTTGGGAAGACCACCTGAATTGGGCCTCATGGATGATTGTACTTCATCCAAATGTGAGACAAAAGCAAAATTCGCACTTCAAAGGAAGGGCTCTGTGCAGGACAAAAGCCTACTCAGGCTGTAGTATCCTTCCTGTCCCAGTAAAATCCCTAGAAATCAGTGTTTTGTTACATCATACAGGTGTACACATGTGTCTACTGTACAGAAACTGTGCCAGGTAGGGGTATAAGGGTAAGGCCTGTAACTGTCAGGCATGGATCCTTCCATCAGAAGTCAATATGCCAAGGCTCTCTACTGTGCAGCGAGCAAGGGCTGTAGGCAGAGTTGAAGCTGGGGAAATCTGCCGAACTGTTGCTAGGGCAATGGGAGTTAACCACAGCATCATACATAATTTGGTGCACAAGTTTGAAGGTACCAACCAAGTTGCAGATTTGCCGTGCCAGGGAAGGCCGAAAGTGACCACCAGGCAGCAGGATCGTTATCTTGTGAATACAGCCCTAAGATGCAGAATCCGTACTTGTCCAGAAGTTCAGAATTATCTGCAGAGAGCTTACCCACATCAGAGACGGATATCCACTCAGACTGTGCGTAACAGACTACATCAGGCTGGACTGGCATTATGGGCCATGGTCAAGAAACCACTTCTAAGCACACACCACAGGGAGGCCAGGCTAGAATGGGCAAGGAAGTGCAGTCGGACAACACAGATGGAGTGGGCTAACATTCTCTTTATGGATGAATGTCGTTTTTTTCTATATCGCAGTGATGGGAGGGTGTGTATTTGGTGGCGCAATGGGAGAGACATGCATATTGCAGTGTCCAACCAGCAGTGGCTTATGGAGGGGGTGGTATTATGGCATGAACAGGCATATCAGCTGATGGAAAAACAGATCTGGTCACCCTGGATGGGACAATGACGTCACAGCGCTACATTACCCAAGTTTTGCAGCCCTATGTCATTCCATATGCTGGGCCTATCAGTGACAATTTCATTCTAATGCATGACAATACCAGACCTCATGTTACATGAAACGTGCGGGATAATCTGGCCCATGAAAGTGTTGAAGTCATGGACTGGCCTGCTTGCTCACCCGATTTGAATCCCATTGAACACATTATGGAGCCACTTGAAGTGAACTGTATATGCCAAGATGAATGACACATCCACTTTTGCTGATCTACAGTGATATCTGCAAGAGGAGTGGCAGAATTTGCCTCGTAGACTCACACTTCAGCTTGTGAACAGTATGAGGAAGCGATGCCAGGAGTGCATTAAGAACCACGGTGGCCACATATCATACTGTCTGAAATTTCAGTAATGCAGAATGGCATTTTCATCAACCATAAGTTCATAAGTTTTCCTTAATTGTTTACCCAACGATCCCAGGTGATCAATGATGTCTGTGATAACCTTACCATTGACCTGGAAACGTGTTTTTCAGATCTCGCTTCCTTCTGGATCTTGTGCAATGAAGCATAACTTAATCTGCTCTACCATTTTTCTTCTTATCACGTCTAAAGAGTATTCTGAATTAAAATTAATCACAGTTTGTAAAATATACGTGAATCTGTCTTTTCTCATAGGGTATATTCTAAGCAGGGAGTTACTTTTTTGCTGAGTGTATATATTAGCATAAATATTGGCAGGTGTTATCTCTACCAACGGCCGAACTTAATCCAAGTTAAAATATAAGTGCCTTTCAGATAAGCTTATTGCAGAACACATTTAACTTCTGCCAATATAGTTTTTTTTTTTTCTCAGATTGAAGTAATTTGAAATGTTTCTGTTCATTTTTTTTACAAAATTTTTGTCGCCCATCGTCTGCTACCTCATTTTAAATTCTTTCTTTACCCATATTCGAGTGATACTGTATGCATGTATCAGGAATGTCATCTCAGCAGGTTTTGCAGATATTGTCCAACATACTGTCAGTATTGCCTTTACTCTTTTAATTCTTTCTATATTAGCATAAATGTGTACAGCTTGGCTCATTCTTGAACATTATCTTCACTGAACTATAAGTATTGTTCCAATAACTGTATTCCCCAAATGCCCATTGCAGTAAAAGGGGCATATATAACTATGGGTCATGTAGGTTTTTTTTCACATTCACGTAACTTGAGTATGTCTGTTTTTAGCTCAGCTAACTTGTCAGTCAACTGAGCTTTTGTGAGGGTCCATCGTCCATCCATCCATCCTTCTGCAGTTCGTCGGTCTGTCCACAATTCACATTTTCAACTCAAAAACCATCTGCAAGATTCACTTCAAACGTGGTGGGGATGTACCTTGGGCAGGTCTCAACCAAGGGTTTTCAAATTGTCGTGCTCCAGTGATTTTTGGATTTTTCATGATGGACATTTTAATGGTAATTCCCATTTTCAACTTCTCCAAGGAAATCGGCATTCAGATTGTCTTCAAACTTGGTAGTAATGTACCTTGGGTAGGTTTCTACCAAATTTGTTCAAATGCTCATGCTCCATTGATTTTTGGATTTTTAAAGAATTTTTGGGTTCTTTCGACAAACAATAAAAAATCTTGTCCAAGCCGCTTACCCAATTCCTTTGATATCAAACAGTCACACTCCTGGGGACCCATTGTTCTTAATTTTTTGCCAGGTGGCGCTGCAATGATTTGTCTATCTTTTTTTAATATATGTATATATATATATATATTTTTTTTTTGCAATTTCCAACTTCTTCTCCAGAACCGTCACTGAAATTAAGCTGAAATTCTGTGGATAGGTTCTTTGTTGAAAGGCCAAAAAAAGTTGGTCACTAAGTAGCACTGCTGTGGAGTTTTTATTTTTAATGATTTTTTAAAATTCGGGTACTTATCAGAAATGCACCTTCCCTATTGATCTCTATGTCAAACTTGCTAGGGATGTACCTTTGATAAGTGTCTATCTATTTTTTTATGGCCCAAGTTCGCAGAACCACAAGTGGCATGAATCTCTAGGTCAGCTGAGCATGGGTTGTTCACACAGCCCTCTTGTTGAGAATTGCTTGTGGCTCCTTTGTCCCCTGTCTCATCTTTAGTTCATCCCTGGACCATATTCCAATGATGTTGTATATATGCATTAGGGCTTCATCCTTTCAGATTTATAGATATTGCCTAAACGTGGTCAGTATTGCCTTTAGTCTTTAAATCTTTCTGTGTTAGTATAACTATTCACAGTTTCTAAGCCAGTCTAACTTTATCTAAATTCAAATGTAACAACGTTTCCATAGCAGGTAAATGGACACATTTTACAACTGCTTATGTAGGTTTCTTCTCAGATTCAAGTTATTTGAGATGTTTCTGTTTATATTTTTCACAATGTTTTTGTAAAAACCATCGTCCGTTTCCTCACCTTACTTTTTATGCACCACATTCCAATCATAATGTATATATGTTTGGCGAACTTTATCCTATCAGGTTTGTAGATAGTGACTAATTTTCTTTAGGTTTGCCTTTTTTTCTTTAATTCTTTCTATATTAGCATAATTGTTTAATATATGTGTCAATACATGGGCACATTTAACTAATGGTCATGTAGGTTTCTTCTCAGACTCACGTAATTTGAGATGTTTCTGTTTATATTTTTTCAGAATGTTTTATGGCTCCATTGTCCCTTGCCTCATCCTCAGTTCTTTCCCTGGACCATACTCCAATGATGCTGTATCTATCCATTACGAACTTCATTCTGCCTGTCTGTAGATATTGCCCAAAATATGGTTAGTAGTGCCTGTAGTCTTTGATTCTTTCCGTTTAAGCATAAATGTTTACAGTTTGTATCATTCTTGAACTTCGTCTACATTGAAATGCAAGTATGTTTCAGATAACCTTATTCCCAAATTGCACAGTGTAGTAAAATAGACACATTTAAGTACTGGTCATGTAGGTTTCTTCTTAGATTCACGTAATTTTAGATGTTTCTGTTTCTATTTTTTTTCAGAATTATTTATGGCGCCATTGTCCCTTGCCTCATCCAAGATACTCATCTGGACCATATTTATTCCAATGATGCTCTATGTTTGCATTACGGACTTCATCCAGACTTGTCTGTAGATATTGTCCAAAATATGGTCAGTATTGCCGTTACTCATTATTCTTTTTGTGTAAGCATAAATGTTCACAGTTCGTGTCATTCTTGAACTTTATCTACATTGAAATGTAAGTATGTTTCAGATACCCTTATTTCCACACTACCCATAGCAGAAAGATTGACATATTTAACTACTGCCCATGTAGATTTTTTCTCAGCTGAAGTCATTTGAGATGTTTCTGTTATAAATTTTTCACAATATTTTTGTTAAATCCGTCGTCTGCTGCCTCATCTTTAGTTTTTCTCTGAACCATATTCCAATCACAATGTCTGTATCTATCACAACTTTTCCCTATCAAGTTTACAGATCCAGTGAAAATTTCCCCAGATGTGCCTTTGGTCTTTGATTCTTTCTATATAGGCATACATGTTACAAGTTTATATGATTCTCGAAAATCGTCTAAATTTATTGGAAGTACGTTTCCAATAGTATTATTTCAAACAGGCTCAAAGTAGTTAAATGGACACGTTTAACTACTGTTGATGTAGATTTCTTCTCAGACTGAAGTAATTTGAGATATTTCTGTTCATTTTTTCACAATATTTTAGCCATCCCAGCATCTGCTGCCTTATCTTTAATTCTTTCTCTCAACCATATTCCAGTGATGCTGTACATATGTGTCACGAAATTCATCCCAGCAAGTTTGCAGATATTCTGCAATATGTGGTCCATTTTGCCTAAACTCTTTAAATCTTTCTACATTAGCATAAATGTTTACAGTTCGTATCATTCTTGAACATAATCTACATTGAAATACAACTAAGTTTTGGCTAACCTTATTCCCAAATTGCACATTGTAGTAAAATAGACGCATTTTAGTATTGGTCATGTAGGTTTCTTCTCAGATTCACGGAATTTGAGATGTTTCTGTTTCTATTTTTTCAGAATTTTTTATGGCTCTATTGTCCCTTGCGTCGTCCTCAGTTCCTCCTCTGGACCATATTCCATTGATACTGTATATATACATTGCGGACTTCATCCTGACTTGTCTGTAGATATTGTCCAAAATATGGTCAGTATTGCCGTTACTCATTAATTCTTTTTGTGTAAACATAAATGTTTACAGTCCGTGTCATTCTTAATCTTTATCTACATTAAACTGTAAGTATGATTCAGATAACCTCATTCCCACACTACCCATAGCAGTAAGATTGATACATTTAACTTCTGCCCATGTAGGTTTCTTCTCAGATGAAGTCATTTGAGATGTTTTTGTTTATAATTTTTCACAAAATTTTTGTTAAATCTGTCGTCTGCTGCCTCATCTTAAGTTTTTCTCTGAACCATATTCCAATCACAATGTATTTATCTATCACAACCTTTACCCGATCAAGTTTAAAGATCCTGAGAAAATCTCCCCAGATGTGCCTTTGGTCTTTGATTCTTTCCATATAGGCATACATGTTTGGAGTTTGTATGATTCTCGAAAATAATCGAAAGTTAATGGAAGAACGTTTCAGATATTATTATTTTTCAACAGGCTCATAGTAGTTAAATGGACACGTTTAACTACTGCTGATGTAGGTTTCTTCTCAGATTGAAGTAATTTGATATATTTCTGTTCATTTTTTCACAATATTTTAGCCATCCCAGCATCTGCTGCCTCATCTTTAATTCTTTCTCTCAACCATATTCCAGTGATGCTGTATATATGTGTCACGAAATTCATCCCAGCAAGTTTGCAGATATTCTGCAATATGTGGTCCATTTTGCCTAAACTCTTTAAATCTGTCTATATTAGCATAAATGTTTACATTTCGTATCATTCTTGAACATAATCTACATTGAAATGCAAGTATGTTTCGGCTAACCTTATTCCCAAATTGCACATTGTAGTAAAATAGACGCATTTTAGTATTGGTCATGTAGGTTTCTTCTCAGATTCACGTAATTTGAGATGTTTCTGTTTATATTTTTTTCAGAATTTTTATGGCTTCATTGTCCCTTGCACTAGTCATTTATTCTTGCTGTTTAAGCGTAATGTTTACAGTTCGTGTCGTTCTTGAACTTATGTACATTGAAATGTGAGAATGTTTCAGGTAGTATGTATGTATCTATCACCACCCTTATCCTATCAAGTTTGTAGATCCTGAGAAAAGTTTCACAGGTCTTTCTTTCTAGTGATGCTGTATATATGTAGCACTAACTTCATCCGAGCAAGTTTGCAAATATTATGCAATATATGGTTAGTTTTGCCTTTACTCTTATATCATTTCTATATTAGCATAAATGTTTACAGTTCGTATTATTGTTAATTGTTTACAGTTCGTATTATTGTTAAACTTCATCTTCATTGAAATATAAGTATGTTTCAGACAACCTTATTCTCAAATTGGCCATAGTAGTGAAATGGGCACATTTAAGTCCTGGTCATGTAGGTTTCTTTTCAGATTCACGTAATTTGAGATGTTTCTGTTTATATTTTTTCAGACTTTCTTATGGTTCTATTGTCCCTTGCCTCGTCCTGAGTTCTTCCGCTGGACCACGCTCCAATGATGCTGTATATATACATTGCTAACTTCACCCTGTCATGTTTGTGGATATTGCCCAAAATATGGTCAGTAGAGCCTTCAATCTTTAATTCTTTCTGTTTAAGCGCAAATGCTTTCAGTTTGTGTCATTTTTGAACTTTATCTACATTGAAATGTAAGTTTGTTTTAGATAACTGTATTCCCAAACCGCTGATAGTAGTTAGATTGATACATTTAACTACTGATTGTGTAGGTTTCTTCTCAGATTGAAGTAATTTGAGAAGTTTCTGTTCATTTTTAATAATCGTTTTTGCCACCGCAGCATCTGCTGCCTCATCTGTAATTCTTTCTCTCAATCAAATTCCAGAGATACTCTATATGTGTGGTACGAACTTATCCGGGGCAGTTGGTTCAAATTGCCCAACATATGGTCAATATTCCCTTTACCCTTTAATTCTGTCTATATTAGCATTAATGCTTCCAGTTTGTATGATCCGTGAACTTAACATTGATGCATAAGTACGTTTTAGACAAGCTTATTGCATCAAAATGCCCACAGTAGTTAATGGTCATATTAAACTACTGCCGATATAAGTTTCTTCTCAGATTGAGGCAACTTGAGATGTCTCTGTTTATGTTTTTATCTCAGCTGACTTGTCAGTCAGCTGATGTTATGTTAAGACTAGCTATCCATCGTCTGTCCGTCTGTTGTACACGATTCACATTTTTGACTTCTCCAAAATGGTCAACCAGACTCCCTTGAAACTTGGTGGGTATGTGCCTTGGGTGGTTCTATACCACGTTTGCTCAAACGGTTACACTCCGGGGACACTCCCGCGGACTCCTAGTTCTGAATTTGTTCACCAGTGGCGCTGCAATTTTTACTAATTTTTTTATAATTTTTTGTGTGTTTTTGCTATTTTTGATTTCTACTCCAGAAACGTCACTCAGGTTAAGCTGAAACTTGTGGGATATGTCCCTTGTCGAAGTGTCAAACAAAGTTCTTCACTAGGTGGCACTGCTGTGGATACCTGATTCTTAATGTGATTTTTCAATTCAGGCACTTATTGGTCAATGCAGCTTTCACATTGATTATTATGTAAGTCAATGGTCATTCTAATACTAATGCACATTTTCGACTTCTACTCCAAAACCATCATCCAGATTGACTTCAAACGTGGTGGCAATGTACCTTGGGTGTGTTTCTACCAGGTTTGTTCAAATGATCATACTCCTTTGATTTTTGGATTTTTAATGAATTTTTTTGTTGTTGTTGTTTTTTGGACAAATCTTACAAAATCTTCTTCTCCACAACCGCCCACCCAATTGCTTTGATATTACATAGGAACACTCATTGGGACTCATAGTTCTTAATTTGTTCACCAAGATCTACAACTTTTTTTTCAAATATTTTATGAATTTTTGTGCTATTTTGGTACTTGTGACCTCTTCTGCAGAACCGATTCTCAGATTAAGTTGATACTTTGTGGATGTGTTCCTTGTGAAAGGGTCAAGCAAAGATGTCCATCAGGTAGCAATGCTGTGGATTCCTGATTTTTAACAATTTTTATAATTTTTTTTTAATTGAGGTACTTATGGGTAAATTTTCTATAGCTTACTATTCAAGTCAATGGGCATTCTAATGGTAATTCACATTTTGGAAAAAACTATGTGTCAGATTCACTTCAAACTTGGTGGCAATGTACCTTGGATAGGTCTGTACAAAGTTTCCTCAAATGGTCTTGCTCCAGTGACTTTTGGGTTTGTTATGATGTTTTTCAAAAATCTTTTAAAAAGTTTTAATAGGAAAGTTTTTCTGGGGAATTTCTTGTAATGGTTAAAACTTAAATAATTTTGGCCAGAGTTGTGCCAAACTTTGTAGGAATGTACCTTTTATAAGTGTCTACCTATTTTGTGCAAATGGTCATGCACCAGTGATGTTTGGACCTTGACCTCGTTCCCAGGGTCACAGGACAACTGACACGAAATTTACTGTTCACTTGATAACTTGAGATCTGTTTTGAGTAAGGACCTTCGCTTCTGGGGTCACAGTCCAACATACATAAATTGTGCTTTTCACTATAACTTGAGAACTACTGGAACTTGGACCTTGATGTTGCACATTGTAGTGTGCTTCTATAAAAGTCAGACTTACTCATTGCATGGGTGAGTTTGATCCTATCCCAAGTTCACAGAGCTGCAATTGTGATGAATATCTGGGTCAGCTGAGTATGCGCTGTTCACACAGCCCTCTTGTTTCACAATGTTTTTGCCATTCCATTATCTGCTGCCTCACCTTTCTTTGTCTCAACTGTATTCTAATGATACTGTATGTATGTACTACGAACTTTATCCAATCAAGTTTGTTGATATTGGCCAAAATATAGTCAGCATTGCCTTTGGTCTTTCTATATTAGCATAAATGCTTACAGTTTGTAAGATCAGTGAACTTTAGTAACTACGTTTCAGATAACCTTATTGTATAAAAATGCCCATTGTAGTGAAATGAACATATTAAGCTATTGCCCATGTAGGTTTCTCCTCAGATTCAAGTACTTTGAGATGTGTCTGTTCATATTTTATACAATATTTCTGCCATCATAGCAATTCTGTCTCATCTTTAATTCTTTGTCTTAACCATATTCTAATAATACTGTACGTATGTATCACGAACTTGATCCTTTCAGATTTGTAGATATTGCCAAAATTATAGTCCGTATTGCCCGTAGTCTTTCTTTCTATATTAGCATAAATGCTTAAGGCTTGTATGATCCTTGAACTTTGGTAAGTACGTTTCAGATAACCTCATTGTATAAAAAATACCCGTAGTAGTGAAATGGACTCATTTAACGACTGCCCATATAGGTTTCTTATCAGGTTCAAGTTATTTGAGATGTACAAGATTTGAGATGATCAAGTGATCAGAATATGTACTGTGAGTTTAAGTCCACAGTGATCTGATTTGGAAAAATTGTCTGTCAGTAGAGAAGATCTGCTGACATTGTTCACTTTGGTTTTGGCATCAATTAATACTTAAGCTGGGTAATCTCTCAGCTTATAGTAAGTATTCAAGAGTTTTTGAGGCATTTTCCTCATAATCCTCTGGTCTGCTGCATATTCGTTTCATCCAGAGCAGTTGACTATAGGGGCCTCCCACCTTGGAATGCTTAGGATGGGCGGATCAATAGTATGTGTGTATCTGTACGCTTTACATAAAGTGTGATACAGGCTTTACGTTGAGCATCAATTCTGACTGCAGTGTCAGGAAAATTTATCTCAGTGTCAGAAAAATGTGAGGAGAGCTTGATGGACTTGTCACACGAATTTAAATGTGGGACAAACTCAGTCAGTAGTGTCTCATCATGGGTCCAGATGCAAAAAAATCATAAATGTACCTCCACCAAACTAAACGTTGCAGTGGAAAATGTAATAATTTACTTTCTTCCAAGTTCTCCAAAAAAGTTGGTGAAGATAATACTCTATGCCAGATTTACTATGTGTATGTTTTGGTTTTCAAAAGAACAAATAAGTATCTGCATGGTACGCTGGTTTCCACGGTGCCAGAGCTGTACAAAGTAAGAGGTGCTGGAGTAAATCTAAAATGCCTGGAGGAAATTGTGTTTTGGCCACGGGTCTGGGGCCTGACAAGGGTACCAGTGAGGTCTAAGTGCAGCGCCACGGTGGGGCCCACAGGAGCTCATGGAATCAAAGGAAAATTAAGGCTTTAGAGCAGCTATTCTGGCAACAATGTTGGTATGCCTATACCTTTTCAGCTAAAACGAGTGGTGTGTTAGAATAAAACCATGTCAAAAATAGAAATTACTCATCACTTGATATTTGCTGTCACAGTATTTGAAGTCTCTGTTGCGTTTTTTGCGACAGGTGGACAGCTCTGAGTGATTGGTGTCTTGTTTTCGTGCCGCTACACCATTTGATGGCAACCTGCTTTGTGCAATTTACAAACGTGACTCTAGATGCAAGATTCAAGTCAGATCTACATAGAGCTAACAACATGCAGAGTAAATGGCAACAAATATAAAAATTCGTGAGTTGGTTATTGAGTTTTGCTGATCTATCGGTGCCAGGCCATAGCATCAGAAAGGCACCTGAAAGTCAAACCCAGCAGGCAAAAAGATATGCAGGTTTAAATACAAATAACAACATACATCTTCGATTGTCAGTTAAGAAAATGTTTACATGTTGGGCCCATCTGTCATTTTTATAAGAATTTGCGTCCAGTTTCATGAACTATTTAATTTTTCATTTCAACATGGTTATAATTTTTAATCATATTTTTACTGCTTTAGGTGCATGAAATAAATGACAAGAGTTGTTGTGCTTTCTGTGTAGAGCAAGTGACTCCACACTAGAATGAATATTCACTAGGCGGGAACCAAGCCTGGAATAAATAAAAGAATAAACGTACACAGATTTTTATATGGATATATGAACGAAATGAAGTGAAGTGCCTATATGAAATTGAAAGTCTGCTACCAGAAAGGAAGATTTTGGCTTGATAGTGGAAAACAACGTATACTTTGAGCTGACATGAATATTATGACGGTATGTACACTGGCACCAGTATACACAGTGATTCAGCTGGAGTAAACACTGTGTGCTTGCAATGATATTACAAGTAGTACCACACAGAGCTGGTTGCCCGTGGCATTTTGCTGAAAAATTTCTCATTCATGCCCATGTTTTCTGGTGTTTATTTGATGTAAAAAAAATTCTTACGAACATTTTGGTGTATAAAACATACATGTTTGTAATCCATTGAGTGAACCAGAGGGTGGTAGCTCTGTTTGTCTGTGTTTCCACTGGTTGAATTACTGGCGTGAAACCATAATACTGGCAAGGCCAGGCAACACGTCAACAGGTAGGACCAAATTTACGTACTGCTGTCACCGGTAGTTCGTTCAAGGACTGACTGTGAATGAACGTGAAGACAAAATCAACATTTTTGCTGTAAACACATTTTAATAAGTGCAGTTTTATACCAGTTATCACTATATACAGCATGAGCACAGCCAGTGACAGGCACGTGGGAGCGTGCAGGGCGTGTGCTATTAATAAGAAAGATCGCTGTGAGGGTGCACGACAGGACTAAGCGCCACTGAAAAGTTAGCATGGTACATGCATTCAGTGATCTCCAGCAGATGTTATTTCATGGGGAGATCAATATTGTGTGTGAAAATAAGCCCCACAGTATTTTTGCTGTCAGATGCATAAGTTTTTTTTTTTTTTTTTTTTTAAAAACTGAACCTTGCATCAGGTGAAATGTATTAATACATAAAATATATGGTTCTGTGTTGTTAATTTGTCTGGTGACCACCAAGTGTCATTTTTCAACAGGCATAAAAATAATTCGTCGAATTTTTTTTTTGTAATTTGATCAAAATGTAGTGCCTTTCGGGGACATAATCCGTTCAAATATTGCATTTTCTATCCATACAGGTAGGGTGCTGAGTGATGGGATGCTTTCACATACTTTTATACATATGTGTGTGTGTGTGTGTGTGTGTGTGTGTGTGTGTCTGTCTGTCTGTCTGTCTGTCTGTCATAATCAAAATACCATACAGTTATTACAGTGCTGGAAGTACTGATCATGTGTTGAGTGTCAGTCAGTTATCATATTGTCACTGTGACAGTATTGTGACAGACACAATACACACATGGGTCATAAGGTTCACACTCGAATACACCAACAGTTGATCATCATTATGTCACAGATAATGCAGTTGGTTAAATGACTGCATCAGTACTGTCACTGGATGGTGCTGTGCTGTACATTCACAGTCTGTTCAAATAATTGTGATCACTGGGCACAGAGTGGGTGGGGGATACCACATTCAACTTGGACAGTCTTTTAAGATTGCACAGTCTTGTACGTAAGATGTGGCCGCCTTTTATTCTGTTGATTCTGTGATGATACCTGAAATAGTAGAGTTCTCTGTGAATTAGTTTCACAAACTTAGAGTAAATTGTTTTTGATGTAACTGGAACACCCAACCTTTCACAAGCTTTTAACAGTGAAAATACGCTGCCCATTGCATGGCTGGGCATGGCCCTGTGGGTTCTGCCATCAAAGTTTTTAAACACATAATTTATATTTGGGTACATGCTTCACAGTCCTGAAGTGTATGGCCTCAACTTTATTGGTATTAAGACCAAACCGCTGCTGCTTCAAGCTTGCTGCTGAAAGTTTGTAATCTACAATATCTTGTTGTCGTTTTTTATCTTCTTTGGTGGGATTGAGGGTCCTCCTGCCTGTGTTGTGGTCCTTACCCTTACAAATCAGTGACTTTCTTTTACATTGATTGTGTTTACCATTCAGACAGTTCACTATGTTTTGTCTTGCTTGGTCTGCAGCATGATATTATCATGCTGCAGACGAAGCAAGACAAAACAGGCGCGGATTTAGGGGGCGGGGGAGCGCCGGGAGCGCGCGCTCCCCCCCCCCCCCGCCCCTAAAAAATATATATATAAAAAAAAAAAATCTGGCGCCTCCAAAAATTGTTGGTCATCTCCCGTCACACGAGAAAGTATAGGGGGGTTACCCATTACATCTTTGGTCCGAGCTTTCCGAATCACCAAATTTCAAAGACACAGAGTCGATTAATCAACGTGGTGTCAAAGATCCTCAGGCCGACAGGCACAAAAACAACAACAAATTCTGCAGCGTCCTCCGTCGGGTGCAGGAAGACTGGTTCCCAACGTGAATGCATAAGCTAGAGTAGCGAATCGCAAGGAGCCAGGCTATTTTACTTCCCGCCATGCATTGTAAATTTCCGGTTTGACGTCAGAAGTTCGGAAAAGTTTGCCATTTAAACTTGGGAAAATACATGTGCGTCCAATAAATAGATAGAGTGACATTATTTCTTACGACTGTTTTGACTGTGTTTTTGGAGATAAGTAACTGAATGAAGCAGCAAACAGAACTGCACGATCGATATACGTTGGTGGACAAAGAGGCCGTTGGGGGACCAAAACAGCAGGCACAGACACAGTAGTCGATTACGTTATAGCTTGGTTAGATAACTGTTGAAACAGTGTTTGCATCTTATGGCGATTTTTATCTTTCTCCCTTTTTTCAATTTTTTTTCTCGGTGGTGCCACATGTCAACGCAATGTAACTTTTCAAGTTCAGGATCCGTATGGGTGACGGAAGATGCTTGATTTTCGTATACCCAGGCCTGTTTATTTTATTTTATTATTTTTTTTCGTCAGTCGTGGAATTTTGGAATCATTCTTCTAAAGTTGATTTGTTTGCGTGGTCTAACGATTGTTTTAACAGATTTAAGTGTTTTTTTACGTTTGCCGCTCAAATAAATCGTCACTGTGGCATGTTGTATCCACCGAACCTCAATTATCGCCCGCCCTCCTACTATTGAATGGTCACATCATAGAGGTATCACATCCCTATCATACCTCTATAGTCACATTGATCATGATTGATGTTATTGTAAGTCTAAGACTGGTCATGATATCCTGACGCAGGATACTCCCAGGCATTCCATGGTAGTGTATGATGCTTGGTAGAGTGAAAGTTTA
The DNA here is from genome assembly GCA_964020975.1 of Hermodice carunculata. Taxonomy (NCBI): domain Eukaryota; kingdom Metazoa; phylum Annelida; class Polychaeta; order Eunicida; family Amphinomidae; genus Hermodice; species Hermodice carunculata. The sequence goes on along the minus strand of OZ026623.1, from coordinate 59,177,676 downwards.
ATTTATGTTACAATTTATTGCAAATGTCCACAATAATACTGGTTATGATAACTTTGCCTCTGGGGTCACTATACTCTTGCTGGGTTCTGTCATGGGGTCCGATGCCCTTTCTAACTGATGGACTAAAGCTACAACCTGAAAAGGTGGTTGGTGTTTAGAAAAATTACGGATATGAATTTAGTCTCAAAGATTTAAATAAATTTGTTTTCTCTTTCAGTGATGAACCAGTACGCAAGGTACCACACATACAGGCGTTGTCTTTCAAACCTAGTGAGCTTCACCCAGGACTTTCTCAAGATGACAAATATCAAGCTCTGTTGCACAATTTTAAGCCAGAGGCAACATACACTTTTCCTCAGGCAAAGTTTGGAAAAGAGAATCGTTCATTCCAGCGTGCTTGGTTAGATGAGTATGAAGGCCTTATTTACGACAAATCCAATGATGGGGCCTATTGCCTTTATTGTTGTTTGTTCAGAACTGATGTGTCAGAGAAAGGTGTTCTGATCCAGGAACCGTTTCGTAGATGGTAAGCTGCAAGGCCGCTCTTCAACAACCACTTTCATGCAGTACAAAAGGACAAAAGTAAAGGGGCAAGGGCCCATCAAATTCATCAGTTTTGTGTTATTAAGGCAGCAGAATTCAAAAAGGTTCAAGAAAACAAACAGTTCAATGTTGTGGTGCAGCATAAGCGAAAAGAACAAGAACAGATTGAGAAGAATAGAGCTGCAATGTCTTCGATCGTGAAAACTGTAATGATGTGTGGACGACAGGGTCTTCCTTTGCGTGGACACCGTGACGATGCAAGGTACTACGACCCACCAGAACACAATCCTGGGAATTTTCAAATATTTTTAGAGGCCAGGTTGATGCGGCGCTAAGTGGCCACAGTGCGCCAACGAGAAGCTTCAGTGCCCTTCGGCAATTGAAAGACTACACCAGGGCCAACATGAACGAGGAAAGGTTGAATGGTCTGGCGATGATGTATGTCCACAGGGACATCCTGATCAACCCAATGGATGTTGTAGACAAATTTGCACGCAGAAATCTTAGGAGAATGATCATGGAGAACATTTTGGATGATGACGACAGATCAGTCTAGTGATAGTTGCACTAAGATTGGCCTACAACGCTGAACTTTGTCCTGCAAAGCACTTATTCCGGTCAATTTATTCATTTGCAGGGTAGAAATCATAGTAGAACTTTTAACATGAATTTTTCAATTTAAAAAATGCCTGACAACTCAGGTAAAACAACAAAGTATTGTGGAATTATGGTGCTCATCATGGGCATACAGGCTCTGTATATACTTTTATTTTTACCCATTTGTGGGTTATTGTATGCCTGCGGAGAGTGTATACAATGTGATTAATCTTCATCCATGCATCTGTTTTACTGGCTACACTCAACTTGTATTGGCAGCTAGTCACAAGTTTTCATGCTTTAAGTCACATAAGTGAAACTCATACTTCACCTGCAGAGAGTGTATACAGTATGATTAACCTTCTCCGTCCATGCATCTGTTATATTGGTAACACTCAACTTGTATGGGCAACTAGTCACAGGTTTTTCATGCTCTAAGTCATAAAAGAAAAACTGTTAATTCATGCATATATTTATAGCATTGTATCAAAGCATAGAAGATTGAATTTGTATCTGCAGTTTGTATTGGTTCTTTCAGCAGAGTTACCTCACTCTAGTTTCCTCTAATAAGCAAGGTGATACATAAATGATTTCATGACTACTAAGTATTACTTTTGCTGCTGACTGAAGATTTATACTTTTTACACATTTGTGAATTCAAAAAGCACATATGTTTTTCTAAACTTGTGATATTGGAGACATTCCTCTGAGAGGAACTAGTTTAATTTGTTCATGGTTAATCATATCCTGTATTGTGGATTTGTAGCATAGTAATATATTTTGACTTCCTTAGAACGATTGAAGTAATTTTTCAGAGGCTTAGTTTTACAGTTAGTTAATGATTAGAAGTATTTAGATGTATCTTCAGTGGTGCTGACTGAATGTGATAAGTGATTTATAAATCCTCACCCACATTGTGGATTTGTGTCTTACTCAGTGCAACTCGGACTATTCTGATTTCAGTCAGATCATTTTAGTTATTAAGTGATCAGATGGTGCTGATTGACAATTTGTACTGAGATTATGTATTATATTTACTTTACCTGATTTGTGAAATCAAGCTCTAAACATATATTGTGGCATTATGAATATACTTCAAAACATTCCTCTCATTTTGTAGTTTTATTAGTTATTTGATTTATTGCATTTTTGTCATTCAAGTAGTTGTGTGGTGCTGCCTAAATTGTGATCTAATTGTAAAATTATTCCAGTGTACAGCTGCAGGCTTGAATGTTTTATAGTTACACAGGTTTATAAATGTTGGTCACTTCATGTGTCCTCCTTGTTTTTTATGGACTCAAATTCATTTGACAAGTGTCACATAACATTCAAATATATTACCATGGTAACTACACCTAGTTTCCTGTTCTGGAGAATTTGTGAATTCCAATGACAATTGAACAGCAGACGGAAGCTTTGGAAAATAAAAGCCTTTGTAATGGTTACCAAAGTTTTATTATGGGACACTGACATCCCAAATGAAGATAAACCAGACATCATATCTCTTACAGTGGTCCCCTGTATAAGACCCCTCTCACCAGAGGCCACTCCTCTTGAAAAATCACCATTCTTATGCAGAAAGTGTAACATTTTATTATATATATTCTCCCTCTAGAAGGGGCCACCCCTCTTACAAGGCCACATTTAGGCTGCATTTTGGCTGCCTTGTAAGAGGGGAGCCACTGTATTTTATTGACAGAAAAAAGCAGTTATTGCCCCTTCAAATGCATTAAAACCCTGGAGCTTCAGGGGGCTCCACCCCCTTAACCCCCCGCCAGGCCTCTGCCCTGGACCCACCGGGGGCCTGGGCCGCCCCCGGACCCCCGGCCTTACTTGCTATGTTCAGCTCCCCCCCCCCGACAAATCATGGATCCGCACCTGGCAGTCTGCCACCAAAATGCCTGTCGCTGACAAAGCTAAAAGATGAGCCAGTGACGTACATTTCAATCGCAAACTGCAGTGATGATTTTGAGAACAGGGCCCCAGTTCGTAAATAAGGCTCCTTGGCGACAAACATGGAAGTTCTACTTATAGCTATTAACTGGGGTATGTCCAGTTGGATATACATGTAGTCTAATTAATGTTAGATATTAATTATATTTCATTTTCAGTCTCATCATTTACGATTCATATTTGCTTTTGTTATCATGTTAGCCTACCCCATATAGTTTATTATGATAGACTCTATAGGCCTAACCCTTGGCTTGAGTGCATTCGTGTCCTATTCGTTCTGCCACTTCTGGCCATGCAAAATTTTACGGTGCAGTTTTTCACATTGGTACAGTGCTGCACAAAAGGATTTTGCATATCTTGTGCCATCAACAGTACATAGCCCTACATGTACATGGACCTATGCAAAGTCGGCACCGTAAGATTTTTCAGAGGTAACATAAAAAAAATACAAACTAAAAACTAACAAAGACACAAAAACATTGAGTGATTGACAGCTTTTCACTAAAAAGGCCGCGTGAAACGCCTCTCTGCAAACGTCTCCATGAAAATTTCGGATCATTGCTGTTTCCTTTACCCTGTTGGTTAGGCCTAATGTTGAGGCCTTGGTGAACAGCTTTTCTTGACGTGTGCTTGCTTGGCCCATATACAACCCTCAAGGAAAACTGTTGAGTCCAGTACATGAAGTAGTGTTGTGAAGTGACCTAGGGATCACTGCATTTAATGACCCCGAAGATCATGGGTTCTGATTGGTTGAGAACGGTCATGTGATCAGTCTGCCCACAAAAAGTTCCAGTCTCCTCATTGGACGAGAGCAGTCACAAAGTGGCCAAGAAGGAGAAGGAAGACAGGACTCCATCAATCATTTTTTGTGTTTTATGTTCGGAGCGAGCAGGACTCTAACCTGCAACCTTTGGCACCAGGCGCCAAGCTGAGATAGGAAACGCACCTGTCCACTTGACCAAATGAAAAAATAGATATAGGCCTACATAGAACATATTCATAATGCACACATCCCAATTCATACCTACAAAGGCTAGATATGGCACGTGCCTAGCACATAAAATTTAAGCATTAGTAGGCCTATCCAAATAATAATTAGGCTATCATAGTAATTCTTCAAGCAATTTACACTGGGTGTCGTTACTATGTGATTTGGTATAGACCATTCCGGATGCAAAATACTTTGTTGCTAAAGAAATATTCACGCACACTTAAATTATACTTGTTAACTTCCAGCATGTGAAACTGAGAATGACATCTTAGTCCTTGGTACTCCCTTCTGGTAAAAAAAAAAAAAAAAGAAAAAGAAAAAAGAACAGAAAAAAGATTCAAAATTCAAACAATACACCCTTTTAAATTTTTTTGATGCTTCATAGTTTCCTAGTGTTCAGTAAATAATGACGAGCATACTGGAAGTTATGTTGTGTCACTTGTATTGACAAGAAAACAGCAAGAGGTTGTGCAGGCAATATTCCTGCATAAGGATTGGGATTACATACAGGTTGGTGAACAGGAACACTATACCATGATGTAGAGGATGAAAATGAAGATGGTGAGATAGGCTTACCTGGGAAAATTATGCAACATGCAGATGATGCTGATGAATGTCAATTCTGTTTATGTCCGCCATGGATTACAGACCAGTCAAACATAGGCCCTACAGTTGTGATGCAAACAAGAACCCCAGGAGACACATACAGTGCACGTGGGGTTTCCCTAGCTTACAGATCTATCTCAGAACTGCAGTATTTTACCAAGAGATAACAGTTTTCAGTGGGTACATGCCACTGTTATGCTTTCTATTTCGCCAAAACTGGAAGTTGACGCTTCATACAGTTTCCCAGTGTTCCCACAGACTGAACAGGCAAGGCGAGTGTCGTAAGTCCGGGGCACATGGCTACCTTGGATTGGCCGCCATAAATGTTTATCAGCACAAGCTGACCAAGATGGTATCGCGTGCCCTAGCAACATATTTCAAATCTGGATGTGGAAAAAGCAAATCCCGACGACAATGTGTGTACAAATAACGGCATTTAGGCCTATTGTCATCTGTGATATTATGATGGGACTTAAATTTAAGAAGGCAACTCCCAGAACATTCAGAAGTTACCCAAAATTTAAATGTTTCTCATATATGTTTTTTTTTTTATTGAGATAAACAGGGCTAGTGTGAAAAAAGTGGTGGAGCTCTGCACGGCAACACAGCTTGGGTATTACGCAAACTGACTTCCGTTGCCTGCTTGTATACCCAGCCCCAGGCCTTTGACGTACGATAATTTAGAAATTTATAACTTATGTAACCAGAAATTGTCTAAATTCGCTATATTCACATAGCCACTGTGGGTGCGTATATGTTTGTGTGATCAATTAACACGCAAGTTATTATTTTTACTTTGTAGCATTTGTACCTTTTCTTATTTTCTCTACCTTGTCCTAAGGCACATTTCTTACTTGTACCAGCGTACCCTCCCCCCCCCCCCCAAAGGCTACATAGTCTGAAAGACTGAAGCCTCCTTTGTGTGACTCCCCATCACAATAAGCTTGTGCTGACTGAGAGGTGCCACACAGGAGGGCTTCTTTAGATATCATCATCATCATCATCATCATCATTGAGAGGTGCCATTTCAACTACAATTGAGAGGTCATTGACATACCAGCCTCCAATGAAATATGAACCAAAGTTAAGCATGTCTTTGTAAGGGAGATTCAGATCAACTGCCAGAAATCACTCAAACACAGATCCAAACTCCCTGTTATGACCAACTGTAATGTGGAAGGATTTTGGTCAGGGCAGTGGGGGCAGTGGCGCAGGCAGAGCTCCCAATGCCATAGGCATAGGCATTGCTGTTGTTTTTTGGACCCAGCAATGACGTTTGCTCATCAGATAAATATCTAGGCCTAAGACATTGTTTCGTATGTGCGTTTCCCATTTCAGCTAGGCGACTGATGCCAAAGGTTGCAGGTTCGAGTCCCGCTCGTTCCGAACATGAAATATATATTTTCGGCATTTCCTTCATGCTGGTGGATTTAAGTCCCCGATTCTGGAAATAAATGCCGACTCAGGACTTATAGCCTGCTGCATAACCATGTTGATATGGCACCCGCACATAAACACCTCCATTGAACCATTCTTTTTAAGAATGGGGATTTGGTCAAGCGGATATGTGCGTATATGTTTGTGTGATCAATTAACATGCAAGTTATTATTTTTACCTTGTAGCATTTATACCTTTTCTTATTTTCCCTACCATGTCCTAGGGCACATTTCTTACTTGTACCAGCGTACTAGCTATAGGCGACTGGTGCCAAAGGTTGCAGGTTCGAGTCCCGCTCGTTCCGAACATGAAATAACCTTTGTAAACTCTGCCCACTTCCAATAAAGATATCATTTTACTTTATCCATATTCAGCCTGTGCAAACTTACAACTTAATTTCGCTGTTCACACCTTTGATAGATTGTTGAACCTAGGCCTATTTAGTCAAACATGTTGATGTACTATGGTATAGATTTTTGTTAAGACTATGTGAAGTTAAATGTTGCCTGTGTACAAACCGACAACTTTAGTTTGCTGACACATTCTGGCTGGTGAAACTCAATAGTTAAACACATAGATTTCTGTAATAGCTAGCTATATGAAGTTGAATGTTATGTATGGCAGTGAATTTGGGGAGCCTAATAGTTGATATTAGTAGAGATTGTCACGTAAATGTTTTTATATTCCTGTAAATAGTGAAACTCTTACAAGTACTTACAAATATATGCATATCAATGTATACATATTTCACTTGTAGCAGTCATTTTCTGCCCCAGATTTACAAAGCATGGGAACTTGGTGTAGATGTAGTAATTTTTACTTCCTGGTATAAATGGGTTTAGCATCATATTTAACAAATAGGGGGCAATTTAAATTTTAAAAGCTCCGTATCTTCCAAGCTATTACAGATAGACACAAATTTTAAAGTAGTACATACAGGTGTGTGACATTTGCCAATTTAATGGATAATGAGCAAAACCTGCTGCATTTGAAATTATGCTAATTAGCAAGATTGGAAACATATAAAAGTTGCGTATCTCCAAAACTATTGTAAAAAGAGGTGCCAATCCAACTTCAACTTGCAGGTTTGTGACATAGCCGCATCCAATGAATCATGAACCAAAGTTGTAGCGTTTTTATTTTTGAAATTAGGTGAATACACAAAGTTGAATTATTGAATAACTTTCAAACTATTACAGATATATCGGTGTCATTCCAACCTCAATTTGTAGGTTTGGGACATAGCTGCATCCACTGAAAGATGAACCAAAGATGTAGCATTTTAATTTATGCAAAGTTAGGTGAATACACAAAATTAATATCTTTAGTAACTTCAAAACTACTATAGACTGAGGTATCATTCAAACTTCAGTTCATAGATTTGTAGGATAGTTGCATCCAATAAACCATGAATCAAAGTTGGAGTAGTTTTATTTATGCAAATTAGGCAAATACACAGAGTTCGAATCTTGAATAGCTTCAAAATTATAATAGATTGAGTTGCCTTTTCAACTTCAATTTATAGGATTTTGACACGGCTGCATGTAAAATATTGTTGCAGGAGTAAAATAAATTATACTGAACAGGCAATCTTTATAAGTTTTTCTAGGCACACAGACTGATTTGCTGACAAACAAATCAAATTTTCCAATTGTCCATCTGTTCTCTGTCAAGCAATATGGAACAGGACCAATATGAGAAAGATCTTACAGCGTTTGTAACACTACCTCAGGGTCGGTGGGTAAAACTTGAAACGAGATATAGGCCTAAAGTGATTACGGTGAATACTATATATGTTATTGCGCCAAATAAAAATGAAGACGAAAACTGAAGGTATTGTAACACCACTGTCCTATTCGATGTAGTTTTGCCTGGGGAACACCAAATGCTCCCTAGGCCAGGGCTTTGATAGAACAGCACTAACCGAGCAAGATATTGGGCTGGGAAAATTATATAATTTCTAACTGCATAAATCACAAATGAAAAGACAATATATTTAACCTGTACTGTCGTGGGTGTTATTGGTAGTGTGAATAAGAGCACAGATTCATTGCCTGATCATATGTATCTATCTGGTAAAATATTAGGCAAATCCGATCATTTAAACTTCAATGCAACAAGTTTATTTAACAATTTAACAATGTTTCATGACCAACATGTACATAGCATGTTCAGCATTTCACACCACGAAAGACAGTACTTGTACAGTTTACCACAATACTAGATGTGCCATGACAATGGAGACACCCATTGTGCATTCAATTTTATACCTATTACACACCCAGTTAATTCATTCGTTTACAGAATACACGTGTCTTATTCTCGTTGAATCGACAAGTTTCTTCACTTGTTCAGATCTCCATGCATAATGCCAATTTCCATGAATGGGACACGCCCACTTCTGTTGTTTACATCCAGTCAACGTAACTTCTAAATGTTTCCCACAGCCTGGAAAACCACGTAATTCTGGTTTATTTGTTATTTTAAATTACCATTTAAAATAATCACTATTGTTTTATTTAATGGTTATGAGCTAACCAAATGCAACAACCAGAATAAGCCGAGACAGATTCACATACCGTTCCGTGAATCACAAGACCAAATTTAGAAATACCGCTATTAGGTTTCCTGTTGGTCCGGTGTCACAGAAAGAAACCACACAATTTCAGACTTTTGACGGACATCGGTCCGGGGATAAGCCGCAGCAAATCCAGCCAAATTGGATTAATGGCCACGCCAAATTGGTTCGGAACAGTGCTGAACAAACAGAAAATGCTACCAATCAAACAGACAACGACAGGACTTGATTATACAGCGGGCACGGCGACCAATTGACAGGTATTCTACCGGGACTCGATCTCAACCGTCAACCACGTGGGTGCATGCCAAGCCACTGTCAAAGTCCTGCTGTGGTGCCTGTGATTATGCTGACAAACGATGTTCACTGTCCGAGACCACGGCCAAGAATCCCCTAAACCTGCCGTTCGGCCCCTTTTTATACCTTTTGGACAGGTAAAGGTGTGCTCTAAAGGTAAATCACCTGTGCTAACGCTACTCCGAGGACCGAGGTGAGCATATTGCTCAATCAGTTCAACTCTTTATCCTCATCACAAATCGCTGATTTACTGTAATGTACCAGCAATAAATGTGAACTTATGACTTAAACCTTATATCATTTGTTCGGTGCTTTGTTCACAGATGTATTTCATCAAGATTTCAAGGTGTAAATTTCAGTTTCCATGGACCAGCATTACACAAGGATTTAACGGAGCAAAAAGAGATGTAATACAATGTATCGACTTCAAAGTACTGGTTGACCCTGAATCAGCTGAGTACTGTTTATCAACATTGAGAGCACAGAAAACCTTGCCAGCTCTGAAAAATAGCCAATTTCTGCTCTTTTAACACTCACTTAATGACTCCAAACCAGCAAATAGTGTACTGTATTAGTATCCTATAATCCTGTGGTATTAAAAGAACAGTTATTGTGGTAATTTCTGATAAGTTCATGAGCACAATAAACAAATTGGCTTCCAAACTGAATGTTATGATTGAACTCAGCTGTGCTGTACTGCACATGCTGCTTTATGGCTTGTTGTTGCATCAATGCCACCTAATATCAGGCTTCTAACTCTACCTAATTTATACTCCTGTATTTTATGTAACATTTCTAGGGAAATCATTGTTCTCTGAATTCTAAAGTCATTTACAAAGTCTCAGATAATTCATCATTTTATGTGGCTGGCTTATGACTTGTGTACATGAATTGATAACATACAGTAATTTGTCACATGCTGTACTGCATGCAACACCAAACTGAACTGGTATCAAGTCAACAGTAACCATGACAACACAATATAGTAAAGACATTTCACTCTGTTGATTTCCTCAATAGATTTCTAATTTAACAGTCAGTGAGTGACTGTTACAGTATCTGCCTGGCAGACACTGAAAATGACTTTGCATAAAAAAATGAATGAATGAATAAAATAATAATAATAATAATAATAATAATAATAATAATAATAATAATAATAATTATTATTATTATTATTATTATTATTATTATTATTATTATTATTATTATTATGTGTGCCCCCCCCCCCCCCCCAATCAGGCCCTATTCGAAGGATATCAGAAGCCGATTTCGCAACCATTTGCCACGTAACCTTTTTGGCCACTAATCTTTCGTTGAATTTCAGGAAATTCTTGTTAAGTTCTGGTGCCCGTCAAAACCAGTTTTGTTGGTGAGGTGTGGGTATAGGTGGTGCAGGCGACAGGCAAGCTAAACTGTGGAATCAACACCCGATTTCGTCGGCAATGAAACCCTGCCGCGCATTTGTGCATTCAAGTGTTAAGTCACAGTATTTTCAAAGGGCTTTTTCTGTGTCTGCTAAGTATCAGAGATTAATTCAAAAGAAGCTAAAATTTAAAACAAAAAACAAAAAGACGAAAAAAAAACCATTCGCTTCACAATAAATATCATCGTAGCTTCAAAACTTGCATAAATTCTCACATTGGCTCGCCTTATCGGCAAATATTTCACATCACGACACTTAATTGGCTAGGAATGATCACGTGACAATACAATAGCCTTTGTTTCTTATTTATACCCCTGTCCCTCATAACCTGGCTTGTGTGAGGAGCTGTTTCGGACAGGTCTGCAGACAAACTTCAGAAAGTCGTTTTAGGTAAGTTAAAACCTAACCCTGTGTTTTGAGCCATGCATACTTTTGTTACCGTGTTGAGGTAGCTAGCCTACGCTATTCTATAGGCATGCCTACGCCTGGAAATATTACAAAATGAAAAAATGAATACTATAATTGTTTTGTGTTGCGAGGTTTGACATCTTTGTAAGTTTTTAACGTCACAGGGACTCCGTACGGCATCATGACGTCTATCCGTGCCTGTAAGTTTTGCTCCATGCGCGGAGTTTTAACCATTGTAACGACGTGATGGTAAAGATATCTGCAAATGGTACAATAGCCCGTGGACGTGCGAGGCATTTTATGGGAAGAATATATAAAAAGTTATTAAAATTGTAGGTAAAGTAAGCACATATTTCTGTGAGTTTGTGCCTGCCACATTTGTGTTCATATTACCATTGATATGTATGTTGTGGCTATGCTCTGCTCGGGAAAAGGAAATAAAAGTTATTTTACTACCATGTTTGTGTTTTTTGTTGGCTTTTTACTTTGGAAGTTTGCACAAGATTCTTTTTACATGTAAAATCAGTGAAAATCTAGTCTTCTCCCCTGAATTTCTGATCCACTTTTTGTGACCCCCCCCCTCCCCTGCAAAAATCCTAACGGAAATACTGATTACGAACTTGTTATAGTGGATAAGTAGGCCTATAGGTAACTTAAAGGATTGGTGACAGTCCTATGGCTGATTTATAAGAGCAAGGTTCACGTGCAATGGTCGAGCCTTCGGCCAGACCATTTGACGTGAACCACACCTTTCCAATCCTAGAGATAAATCAGCCACCGGACTAGAGATTCCTTCGTGTGAGCTATAGTATATGCTGTAGTCCACTCCAAACCATTGACTAATTAATATTTGGCATAAATAGGTGATAAATAGACTTTTTCTATTTCTTCTATTGGTCGACGCACACATGCACGTCGGCCTTCGGCCTCGACGCATGTTGGTTAGGAGATTTGATTTTATTCATTTTTTATTTATTTTTTTATGTCCAAAATATCTGGCTCTCGTGAGCACCGAACATCAAAGCGCTTTTGCCGCTATGGATAGTAACTTAAGTTTAGTTGACGTTAATAAATTTTCGCAACGGCTCAGTCTATGCGGTCACCTGGGACAAACGTCAAGTGACGTCACAAGCATAAAGGAGCAGGGCGCGTGTCAATTGGCTTGTAGCCTACAGCCTACAGGTTGCTACGCGCCTCAGCGTGATCAAAAGCTTGTTGAAAAATCCGAATCTACATCAGTTTCTAAAATTTTAACGACAAACAATAAATATATAATTAATTACCACAGTTCATGCAGTCAAATGAATGAAGCGAGAAGGTATAAAAGTCCGTAATCTCAACACGTCAAAAGATGAATGAATAAGTAAACAACAAACAGCATGTAAATAAATAGGTGAAAACCCAAAACACGGGGTTTTTGTAAATGTGGTCACACGTGCAGTTGAAAAAATATTATATGGTAAAGATACTAAAAAGACCAGTCCAAAAAATGTGGCCACAATTGTAATTGTGAAAATAACGGAATATTCAATAATTTTTATGGTTCATTGCTGTGCTGGAGGGTACTTTCTAATTTTTTCCATCACATCGATACGTCACGTTTCCCCCTGACGTTGTGGTGCATGTGAGCCCCACGGCAACACTGCCGACATGTGTACGCATTTCAGGCATTATTCGTCCATAGTTGGGTTAGAACTAGGTCCTTATTCCGTGTTGAAATAAAGATATACCATAATATTTTTATCGTTTCATGTACATTCATAGTTTTATCACGGCTCTTATCAACACATTTATTCCGTTACCTTTTCTAGAGACTAAGGATCTGTCACGCACACCCGCACCATGTTTTTGGTACCACGTGATTCTACACCTCAGATGAATGTACTTTGCATGTGAATAGCTCTTTTTTAATGAGGACATGCACTATCCCATTCCTGGTCATCTGGTAATATCTGTAAGATTCTAGAGTTCTCTGTCGATAAGCACTCTTCCGCCTAGTCGGAATAAATTTATAATGAACGGAATAAAAGTTATATGTCGCTGAATAAAACCAGTTCACTGCATAGATCTCATGGCGCCATGTTGACAAACAGTGGGTAGCTATGCGACAACAGCAAATAAACAGTTACGTGACTGCAGCTCCTCCCATGCCATAAACTTAAACAGATTTCTGACATATGGTCTCATCATAATATTGACACTTGGTGCGATAAATATACATAATTTTTACATATTGATAACTGACCTCCAAGATAGACCAAAAATCAAACTAAAGGTAAAAATATTTTCATTTATTCCGTTCAGTGACACTGTACATAGCATGGTAAAGTGAGATCTATATTCTGGGCGGACGGTTAACGGAGTTGTAACACGCCCACCTCTGCGGCCTGGGTTCGATTCACTGCTAGGGAACTTGTGGAAAGAGCTACCACTCTGATCAGGCTCGGTGGTTTTCTCCGAGCAGTTCGATTTCCTCCACCAAACAAGGAGACAGGAAAGCATAGGCCAACATCTATGCCATGGAGAGTGAAAATTTAGGCTTGGCCTGTTTCGCAATACGTGTAAAAGATATGGGACCATACCAACTATTTTCTGCTGCGTAGGTACATAAACGAGATGGGTGTGCACGAACGTGTGAAACAGAATGGCGGGAATCGTTTGCGCAGTGATCGGCAAAACCATATAAAACTAGAATAGAAGATTTGGTTCACAGCAAATCTATCTGGGTGCCTTCAAAATGAGAACAGTCTGAAATGCTACGCTTTGCCATTGTTCAACATAATCTAAATTTTGTGTCACGCTAATTTCCATAAATTAGAACGGTACAACTATGGTTCTTGGTTCATTGGATGTGGCCATGTCACAAACTTATAAAAGTGAAGTTTGAATGATACTATTATCTGTAATAGTTTGGAAGCTATTGAAAGACTTTAATTTTGTGCATTTGCATAAATTAAAAACCTACAACTGTGGTTTGTCGTTCATTGGATGCGGCTATGTCGCATAGTTAGAAATTGAAGTTGTAATGGCAGTTCTATGTGTAATAGTTTCAAAGTTATTCAAGAACTAGAAGAAAGAAAAGAAAGAAAGAATTAATTTTGAGAAAACAGTATGTCTGGGTTGGCACCCAGACATAATGAAGGTAACGGAATTAATAGGACTGTAATGAATATTTCAAGTGCGTGAAACGAAAAGATTAAGCTACATGGCTTCATTTCAATACGATGTAAGGACCCAACTATGGGCGATAAATGTCTGAAAAGCACACAAACGTGGGTGGCAATATTGCCGAGGGGCTCATATTTACTACAGGCGTGCCATATCGATGTTACTCAGCAAAGCAATGAGCATTAAAATTGATTGAATATTCCATTATTTTCAAAATTATAATTGTGGCCAGACATATGGCTTAACATTTTTGGATCAGTATTTTTTGTATATTTATTATACAATGTATTTCAACTATGCGTGTGGCCACATTCACAAAAACTCCGTGTAATGGGTCCCCCCCCCATAAATAAATAGAGAATTAGTTACCACAGTTTATACAGACAAATGAAAGACTGAAAAGGGAATAAAAGTCCATAATCTCAAAACGTGTCAAAATATTAATGAAAAAGTAAACAACAAACAGCAAGTAAATGAATAATAAATAAATAACATTTTTTTAAATTTTGTTTTTTACTTTATTTTATTTATTTATTTAAACCTATTTATTTAACCTGGATCACCTAATAGTACAGAAATACTAAATGGATGGCTCTCCAACGAAAACTTTGTATCCTTCTGCTGTAGCTATCAGGCATAATATGAATAAGAATGAGTCAACAGGTTTCTTTGATTTTGTTAGGCCTCGGCCCGCTAGAACTAACTACTTTTAGGCAAATTGCTGACCTAGGGCAAGTTACTTTCCTTGGATGGTCTATCGCAGTGTCGCCTGTCCGTCAAACTTGAGTTCGCATTCATTATGTCTGTGTGCCAACACGGACGCAGATATATTGTTTTTTTAGGAATTTCTCTCTCTCTCTCTCTCTCTCTCTCTCTCTCTCTCTCTCTCTCTCTCTCTCTCTCTCTCTCTCTCTCTCTCTCTCTCTCTCTCTCTCTCTCTCTCTCTCTCTCTCTCTCTCTCTCTCTCTCTCTCTCTCTCTCTCTCTCTCTCTCTCTCTCTCTCTCTCTCTCTCTCTCTCTCTCTCTCTCTCTCTCTCTCTCTTCTCTCTCTCTCTCTCTCTCTCTCTCTCTCTCTCTGTGGTTTCCAACCGAGACATAGTGTTTTCCGCGCGTCCATGGTACCCAGATTTGTCCGGAGCCATTATCATTCCAAAACCACCAAACTTGGCATGGTGACTGACCTGCCAATGAAATTTTGCCATTTGGTGTGGAATAGTTCTGATGATTTAATTTATGCAAATGAGGGGCAATTAAAAATTTGAAAGCTCTATATCTTCAAAAATATAGATAGATTCAAAGTTCTAACTTACACATATAGGTTTGAGACAACTGGCAGATCAAATAGCATGCAAACAAAAGTTGGGAATTTTAATGTATGCTAAATACACCGAATTTATCCACAATCCACAAATGCAGGCCTTTAACTGCTTGTTGACCTGTGATTGACCTCCATGGTGCCAGGCAACCATTTTGCATCCATAATTAATTAGCTTGAACCTGTCTCATAGGCAGCCTTGTAGCCATGCATGCTAGCAGGTGTATGGTGTGCAAGGTTTGGGTCTTGTAGCAAAATTGGGGGGGGGGGGGACTCCCAACAACTGTGTAATGAGGCTCTCAATAAAATACAGAGAATCTCTTTCTGTTAGTGCAAGAACAGATCTTCTCCATGCTGCCATATGTACCAGGCAGGCTATAGTTCCCACTAGTGCTAAACAGAGCTGTCACTGCACCATGACTGAGACTGCTATTCTGGCTGGTCTGTTTTGCCTGAGGCTATGTCAGTGTGCTGAGCTTATCAGTCCCAAGGGAAACAGCCAGCCTCTGGACTTCTAGGCAGAACAATTTTGAGTGTACCCTCTGTTAAAAAGAGACGGCTTGGGAAGACCAAGCCTGTTCTTCATAGCCAACACTGATACAGTATAGTGCTTGTATCAGTTCACAGGTACATATACATGTAGTTTCCTGACAGCTTCTGCTACAATTTGTTATGTAATAAAGGAAGAAAGACAGTTTTGTACAGCATGTATACACCTCCCCTTGAATAATAATATGTATCCACTGTACATGTATATGTGCATGTATGAACAATGTACACAACATACATGCACACATACTCATCCATACTGCCCAGAAGGGCTGACCCTCTCAGGAGTGGGCACTTTTCTCTAGTCCCAGGGGTGACTTTTCTCTGGTCCCAAGGGTGCCCACTGTATAGAGATTTAACTGTATAAATAAACACTGGAATTGCGAATTTCTTTCTTTTTTTTCTTTCTTCCTTCCTTCCTTTCTTTCGTTTTCTTCCTTTCTTCTTCAAGACCAAGTTGGTCTTGAGATTTTCTCAAGCACTATTTTTTTTTCGAAAACCACCGAACTTGCTATGCTGATTGACCTAACCAGTGAAATTGTGCATCTCATTTGGAATAGTCATGATGTTTGAAAAAATACAAATTAGGGGCAATTAAAATTTCAAATGCTGCATTTCTTCCAAACTATATTAGATACTCAACATTTCAATGTGCATATATAAGTTTGTGACCCCTGCCAATATAATGAAGAGTATAAGTTGTGGAATTTTAAATTATGTTAATAAGGGCCTTTGAAAAATTTCAAAGTTGAATATCTCCAAAATTATTATACATAAACATACCATCCCAACTTTTATTTAAAAGTTTGTGGAAAAGCCGCATCCAATGAACCAAAGTTGTAGTTACATTTACTCAAGCTTGTGTGGCAGGGCCATTCTATCTGTCTTTGAAACATGACGTATACCTTAACACTGACTTGTCTGATGTTGTTATCCAGTCTTTTCTCTCTACCTCTCTATGTGCAAGAGGAATTTATATAGGGCTGCGCCCTGTTTTCCAGTTGCTTTCTTTTGAAATAAAAATATGTTTAAACCAAGTTGTAGGATTTTAATTTATGCAAATTAGGTGAACATACAAAATGTAAATCTTGAATAGCTTCAAAACCATTACAGATAGAGGTACCATTCCTACTTTATGGGTTCCTGGCAAAGCCCCATCCAATGAACCACAAACCAAAGTTGCATGCTTTTGATTTAGGCAAATACATAAAATTAAAATGTTGAAAAGCTTCAAAACTATTATAGATAGTAGTTTCATTCAAATTTCATTTTATAAGTTGGTAACATGGCCACATCCACTTAACCAAGAACCCATGTTATGGCATGTAACTTTATAAAAATTAGGCTAATACACGAAAATTTGATTATGTTGAACTATGGCAAAGTGTAGCATTTCAAACTGTTTTCATTACTGAAGGCACCCAGACAGATTTGCTGTGAAGCAAATCTTCTTTTCTAGTTCGTTCTTTTTATGTCAGTGTGTCAACACAGACATATTTTTCTTCAGGGAATTCTTTATTTCTTTCTTCTCTCTTTCTTTCTTTCTTTACAGGCAAATTTTCCAACATTTAATTTGAAAAGTATTACACGTAGAAACTCCAAACTTGGCACGATTTTACTTCTATAGATAAAGTCTCGTTTTTAGAATGAGAGGTCGTGCTTTTCAAAATTATGCAAATGAGGGCTAATTAAAATTTTTAACTCTTCAATATCTCATATACTTTAGTCGATGTGGTTCTGAGTGTACTAGAGTTCGACCATAGCAAGGTAAAGGTCATCTCAAATGTCAAGGCCATGTCAAGGTCAAATTTCAATTTTAGGCCAAAATGTCCTTTTGATGTTAAGGTTCACTTCAGGTAGAGGGTACTCAAGGTCAAAAGTCATTTCAAGGTCAAAGGCCACTTTTGATGGTGGGTTTCTTCTGGCCATAACCTGGTAAATTTTTATCCAAACTTTATCATGTTGGGCTCAAATTGTAGCTATAGTAACACTGCATATTTATACACTTACATGTGACCTCTAAAGGTCAAAGGTCAAGCTCATTTGGACCTTTGAAAGTTTCATCCAATCATAACTTGGCCAATTTCTATTTAATTCTAATCATGTTGGACTCAAATTGTAAGTAGTGCAACACTGTGCAATTTACATGTGACCTGTAAAGGTCAAAGGTCAAAGGTCAAGGTCATTTGGACTAATAAATTTTCATCCAGCCATAAGCTCAATGGAATGTGAAGTACCAAAGGACAAAAGTTGTAGCATTTAATATTTACAACTTTTGAGAGCACATAGATTTGCTTTGAAGTAAAGCTTTTCTTCAAGTTTTTGTTTGTTTTACTCCAGGTACTTAATTGTCAGACTTGATATATGCACTCATTTATTTAAATATGTTTCCAGGATAACTTGGAATCTTCCATAGACAACTATGGCGGGTATTTTCGGTCGGAAACTCGCCGTAACTGCCCTTGGTGGTCTTGGTGCCCTTGGAGCCGGATTTTATGCCAGGAAAAACCCGTGCTATGCCCGTCTGGGAACCAGCAACGTTCACCAGCGCTTCCCTCCCAGCGCTAACTATCCAGACCTCTCCGGACATAACAACGTGATGGCAAGCAACCTTACTCCTGGGGTAAGACCCTACTACTACTACCACTCCTACTACTACTACTACTACTACTACTACTACTACTGCTGCTGCTGCTGCTGCTGCTACTACTGCTGCTGCTGCTACTACTACTACTACTTCTACTACGCTTATTTGCCGCACTTCTTTGTCAACATATCAGATTGATTTTTTTCCCGTTACATCCTTCCTTCTTTATATATTTATTTTTCATCAACGGAAGGCAGTCTTTCAAGCGCATTTGAGTCCAACTTCTTTTATTATGTTATCTGATTTTGTAAGATCATGTTTGTAAATAAAACTTGGCCTTCCTTTGTGCTTCTCATCTTGCGATGTTAATGAAAATGAACTTGATGCGCTTAAAATATTTATATGTAACAGCGGAATACTTCAAAAAATAACATTTGTATGCCTCAATCTAAGTTATGTACAAGCACACTAACTGCTGTCTCACCCAGAAAAACAATGTTTTCTATTGGTATTGTTCAGATCTATGCTCGGCTGAAAGACAAGGAGACCCCAAATGGTGTGACCCTGGACCAATGCATCCAGACTGGAGTAGACAACCCTGGACACCCTTTCATTAAGACTGTGGGATTGGTGGCAGGTGACGAGGAATCCTATGAGGTATTTTAATCAGAAATTTTCTCGTGTTTTGGGTTCAATTTGTATCTTCAAAACAAACCCAGCCTTACCCAATCTCGGACTGAACAGGTCTGATTGGCAACAAGCGCGACAAGAGACGTTTGATATCAAAGCATATAAATTAGATTTGGAGGAAGTGTCTGAAACTATATATGTATGACCGTATAACTAGATAGTTGTTTTCAAATTAATTATTATAATTTCATGATATTTAGCTCTCAGTTTTTTTTTGGGGGGGGGGGTGAGGGGTTGTTTTTTGTTTTGTTTTTTGTTGTTTGTTTGTTTTTTTTCACATTAAAGCTCC
Source organism: Hermodice carunculata (assembly GCA_964020975.1). Lineage (NCBI taxonomy): Eukaryota > Metazoa > Annelida > Polychaeta > Eunicida > Amphinomidae > Hermodice > Hermodice carunculata. Next base: position 59,158,241 of record OZ026623.1, on the reverse strand, counting down.
TTCTAAGACTACCCAGCAGCTGGACGTTGTACGTGATATTTCAATGGGCCTAATTAATGAATCATTAAGCCCATATCTTGGCCAAATTTGGAAGCAACATCTCGCATCTGATTTGTGATACCATGCCAATACGTCGAGTTATTTACTAGTATGTACATATTTATTTATCCTAGGTCTTTGCTGAGTTGTTCGACAAGGTGATTGATGAGCGTATGGGTGGCTACAAACCCTGGGACGAGCACCACACTGATCTGACCTGGAACAAGCTGAAAGGTGGCAACTTTGACACCAAGTATGTGTTGTCTTCCCGCGTCAGAACTGGTCGCTGCATCAGAGGACTAACCCTTCCTCCGGTGTGCTCCCGGGCTGAACGCCGTGAAGTTGAAAGAGTCGTCACTGACGCACTCGGCGGACTCAAGGGCGAGTTCTCGGGCAAGTACTACCCTCTGGGCAAGATGACAGACGCAGAACAGAATCAGCTGATCGAGGATCATTTCCTCTTTGATAAGCCTGTCTCTCCGCTGCTGCTGGCTGCTGGCATGGCCCGTGACTGGCCCGACGCACGAGGCATTTGGCACAATGACAAGAAGAACTTCCTCGTCTGGATCAATGAGGAAGACCACACCCGTGTGATCTCCATGGAGAAGGGAGGAGACATGCGTAGCGTGTTTCGCCGCTTCTGCGAAGGCCTTCAGCAGGTCGAGCAACAAATCCACAAGAAGGGATGGGAATTCATGTGGAATAAGCATCTTGGATATATCCTCACTTGCCCCAGCAACTTGGGCACTGGACTGCGTGCGGGTGTTCACGTCAAGCTGCCAAACATGGCCAAAGTGAGTTAAAGAACTGGGAAATGTACTTGTTCATACTTGTTAAAAAAAAAAATATATAAGTGCAGACATGAAGAGTTTTGCAGTTTTATATAACAATGGACTATATCACCTTGGTTGCACTTCCGACGCCTTATAGTCGGAAGAATGTGATAAAAATTTGGTATGTTAATTAGTTGTTTGCTTATTGTTTGTCCTATATATAATGGAACGCCTCGGTAATACCGAACTTTTTTTTCTTCTTCGCTCTTCGAATTCTTCTCGCTATTTTTTGTTCGTTTGCATGCACATCAGAAGAAATATATAGTTAGATGCCTATTATACTTTTTAAATATTTTGTTTTCCAGGATCCTCGTTTCGATAAGGTGCTGGACATGATGAGGCTGCAGAAACGCGGCACTGGTGGCGTTGACACCGAAGCTACCGGCGGCATCTTTGATATCTCAAATAGTGACCGTCTTGGCAAATCTGAGGTAAGGGGCAATAATATTTATCTCTTCTTTGTGGCCAAAGCCTGTGAAAGTCGATATTTGTAATGGAAAGGCTTCTGCTTTACATACTTACACCACCACCACCACCAAAATTCCTCGACTTTACACCATACATCTGTGGTAAGGGTTGCATTCGCAAAATTAATACACTTTCACCAAGTTGTATTTTTTGTTTTCATTCTTCTCAACAGGTGGAGCTTGTGCAAGGTGTGGTGGATGGAGTCAATTTGTTGATCCAGATGGAAAAGCGCCTGGAACAAAGGCGTACTATCGACGATCTGATGCCCAAAAGCAAATAGACGAAAGTGCTGGACCCGTCTGAAGCAAAGATGATTTTTCAGAAGCCAGAGTTTCAGACTTTCTCTTAATATTATGGACTTGGAATATTTGTGCTGATCAAGCATTTATCTTTAATTATTTCTAAAACAGTACTGTCTTTTTTTTTTTTTTTTTTTGTTTATTAAATTATAAGCCGTAGAAAACTGCAACAAAGATTCACAAAAGCAACATTTGTCACATACATAGTGGTGTTCTAAGACACACCGGGTTGGTAACATCATGGTAGTAATCAAAAATAGAGTGGACTCGGTAGCACCATGATTTGAACATAATGAACTGGTAACATCATTATGGGGCATATTTGACTGGGGTAGTATCATGATTTGCATGATATATTGGTGGTTTCAACAACAGCATGTCCCCATATTGGAGACAATTGTGAGAATCTCAAGCATAACTGGGGGATGTAAAATCATATCTTGTAACATCATGCTCATGATGCCTTAATATCATCACTGTCTTTAAAAAAATAGCGACATCATCGTCAGGCATTGGATCATCTGTCTCTGGTTTTGCATTTGGACCCTTCACTTTGTGTCCGCGACATGTTTATTTGAACACAAAGGTTGTGAACCGCCAGCGCAACTCTTGCGTTCATGCATGTACATGTCCCGCCCATGCAAAGAGATAACAAAGACAGGAGACTGATGAAGATACCGCTGTACCCCGGTCGGTGTATCGTTGTGATTTGAACCTTTTCGCGTCAAAAGTATGTACCAATATTGGATATAGTAAGCCTAACATTCTCATAAAGGTGGAGTAAAAGCATGTGTGTGGTAACATCACAGCAAACATTATGCTGCTGGTGCCATAACATCGTCATATAGCCTATAGGCCTATGTAGGCCAATGGAAAAAAATTAAGCGGCAACATCGTCAAGTGTTTGATTAGGCCTAACAATCATCTGTCTCGCGCTTTGCAATGCCAATGGATCCTTATATTGTGTTCCCGACATGTTTATCTGAACACAAGGGTTGTGAACCGCCAGCGCAACTCTTGCGTTTATGCATGTACATGTCCCGTCCATGCAAAGAGATAACAAAGAAAGGAGACTGGTCAAGATACCGCTGTACCCCGGTCGGTGTATCATTGTGATTTGTACCTTTTGTGTCAAAAGTATGTACCAATATTGGATATAGTAACATTCTCATAAATGTGGAGTAAAAGCATGTGTGGTAACATCACAGCAAACATCATGCTGCTGGTGCCATAGACATAACATCGTCATATATGTATGGAAAAAATTAAGCGTCAACATCGTCAAGTGTTTGATTAGGCCTAACAATCCTCTGTCTCGCGCTTTGCAATGCCAAAGGATCCTTATATTGTGTACCCGACATGTTTATCTGAACACAAGGGTTGTGAACCGCCAGCGCAACTCTTGCGTTCATGCATGTACATGTCCCGTCCATGCAAAGAGTTAACGAAGAAAGGAGCCTGATGAAGATACTGCTGACTGCTGTACCTGGTCGGTGTATCATTGCCACTTTCCATAATGTGAGATTTTAAACAAGACCAGTCTGGTTTGCTCCTTTTAAGGGGGGAAAGGAATGGACTCAGACCTCCAGTTATTGCCATGGCTTGTATTGTGGAGAAACTGTTAAATTGTACCCATGGTACTGTAGAACTAAACCATGCTTCATCAGGTTATGTTTTGTTTCGTTAGACGAGATATTCTAGCTCGGTTAGCTCTGTCTTATCAGTAATACGGCAAAACATAGCATGGGCAAAGCATATGGTTCGTTCGATTATTTGATTGTAGTGTTGTTTGTTTTGAAAGGGGGGGGGGGGTGCATGGTCAATGGTGTTTCTGGAGGTTCTGTTTCGTTGATAAGTTGAATGTCAGTGGATTCATTCTTATTCAGCTTTGCCTTTGTAAACAATTGCTGCAAAAGGACTGTCATGTTATCGTAGTCACAGAATTAGACCCACACCAGAATGTTAACACTAGGCAAACAAAATTTTATCTTGCAATTGAAGAAACTTGAGTTATGTTTTGTTTCGTTAGACAAGGTATCCTAGCTCGGTTAGCTCTGTCTTGTCCATTATACGTCAAAACATAGCTGTGGTGAAGTACATGTAGGTTTCTTTTAGTCATTGCTCTATTTTGGCAGAGGGAGGGTGGGTAGGAAAGGTGTGGATCTGGAATTACAGAAGCTTGAGTTATGTTTTGTTTCGTTAGACAAGGTATCCTAGCTCGGTTAGCTCTGTCTTGTCCATTATACGTCAAAACATAGCTGTGGTGAAGTATATGTAGGTTTCTTTTGGTCATTGCTCTATTTTGGTAGAGGGAGGGTGGGTAGGAAGGGTGTGGATCTGGAATTACGGTTTGATTAGACCACTAATCACTTGTCGAAATTTAAAAAAATGGACAACAGCTTTTAACATGAACCTTTTGTAAGCCTGAAACATTGAGCTATGTAGACTCATGACATCACACATAATGTGCAACATTCAAATGTGATGCATGGTGATGAATCGCCTTGCTCACACATTACACAGGAATTTGAGTTTGTAGTCCTTTGAACGGCATTTCATTAGTGTTGGTGTGGGATTCTACGTCAGCTGACACACCCATCTGAACACAAGGGTTGTTAACGCGCGCACAATTCTTGTGTTCAGGGGTGTGGATTTTATGTCGTCCGACATGCCCATCTGAACACAAGGATTGTGAACGCGCGCACAATTCTTGTGTTCAGTGGTGTGTATTTTCATCAGCTGACATGCCGATCTGAACGCAAGAATTGTGAACGCGCGCACAATTCTCGTGTTCACTGTTCATGCTGACTGATGAACCATCCACACAATGTAGCTCAACTGCCCCCCCCCCTTCCGAAAGACACGTATGAAGCAGAGACAGATGTTTGTTGATGATGTAATTGCAACATGACACAGTCGTTGATAAGAAGAAATGACACCGGTATCGATTTTAGGTGAAACATGGCATGGATATATTGATTATCGTATAACGTGGCATGGGTATATAGAATGACATATACATGGGTATATTGATAAACATATAACATGACATGGATATAGTTAATCAACATATAACGTGACATGGGTGCATTGAATGACATATGACATGGCACCATCGTTTAAATTGCTATGCTACTCCTTTGGTATAACATTTTATCAATGCATGTAGGTTTTTTTGTTGTCTAAATAAACTTGCTGACAAATACAGGTGTTTCTTGTGTCTCTGTATACAATATGCGGGGGAAAACCATAAGTAGGTGCATTTTGTGCGCGCACCTGATCCGCGCCATGTATAGACTAAAGGTGTAATGTACTTCACCTGCAATTCTCTTGCATTCAAGATGCTGTCTCATAAACCATTGAAACTGATGCCTGATGGGCGCCATTTCAACACTTTTTGGGGTTTGCGGCGATTTCATCGGGAAAGGAAGAACTATTTTTCCCGTTGTCTTTTCAACAGCAGTAACTATTATGGACTCGAATTAAAACACATTTTTTCCCGCAATTGCAGTAACTGGGCTACCTTTTTTCAATACACGAATACAGTGAAACCACATTATAACGACACTCAGATATCCGACATATTCAATATAATGACACAAATTTCATGGGAAAATGTTCATTTTCTTTGTTATTTGATTCATTTATCTGACGTATACAGTTATCTGATACTTTTATAGGGAACAGATGGTGTCAGTATAACGACTTTTCACTGTACATCCAAATGATACCAGCTAAGTTTAAGTAGACATATGATGTGTTTGTTATCGGCGACTTTTTTAAATATGAACGCTATCTTTTTTATACAAATAATGCAGGGGAGCCCATGTGTTATTGAAGGTTATCAGTCCGAGGAGATCAATACAATAACACACGAGGCGTCAACCGCGTGTGTTACTGATCTCCAGGGACTGATGAACTTCAATAATACATGGGCTCCCCTGCATCATTTGCTTGATAATATAAGCAACCATATAGTACATTATAACAGGCAAAACGAGCAATGATAGATAATTTTGGGACATCAGTTAAAAAAAAAAAAAAAAAGAAAAAAAAGGTAACACCATCAGGAAAAGATCGGAAGCATCCAATATAAATAACAGGTACTAGTTAGGCCTACAAGCCTCCTTGCACTATGGAAAGTCAACAGTAACAACAGAAGTAAATTCACTTGTAGGCCTTTTATGGTGTTATTAATTTCCTTGGACTGATAACCTTCACTAACACATGGGCTCCTCAGCATAATTTGTATATCATAATATAGACTTTTTATAGTTAGGTGGTGCTTCTTCTATGATTGGCTGAAGGCCTTCTGTCAAGCAATTACTATTTTGCAAATGTGCATGACCAGAAAAACAATGGCACATGATCAGGAGTGCGCTTACTTCTCACCAGGTGGAGCTGTCACATCTGCGTAATAGAGTCTGGAACGTGCTGTAGTGTTAATCATGAAATTTGAAAACCCAGCAATGATTTCTTGTTAATTTTGTTGTGCAGTGAGGAAGCTCCACCTAATTATAATAAGGCTGTCATAAAGTACATGCTGCATGTGATGCCATGTATTATTGCGGATAAGCCTCCAGGAGCAGTAGTAGTAGACCCCTACTGCCAGTAGTACATGGCACCACATGCAATATGTATATAATAACACGTGGTGCTCATGATCAATAACAAATGCTAGAGATCCCGTTTTTACCGTTATAGGTGGCATGGTAAGCAATGTCCTTTTTGCATAACTGACATAGCGCAAATGACGCGCAGTCTAGCGCAACTTTAGCAGCCTATCATTTACCTGTCATGATGAATCATTTACTGTTTAGCCTATTATAAAAGACCCAGAAGTGTACTTCTGTTGTTACTGTTGACTTAACAGTTAAAGTGCAAAGAGGCTTGTAGGCCAAACTAGTGCCTGTTATTATTTGTTATCATACCTTTTTTCCGATGGATTAAGATTTGTTCTTTTACTGATGTCAAAACCTATCTGTCATTGTTCGTTTTAGCTGTCATAGATCTACTATATGGTTGCTTATATTATCAAACAAATGATGCTGGGGGTCCATCCATTATTATTATAATAAAACATGATCAACAGCACATGATGGCAAGTTCACATAGGCCCGAATGATGGGAGCCTATATAATATAGCCCAATATATTTCACACGGGGCGATGCAGACCAGGGCACACCAAAGCCAAACTGGCTGCCCCCAGCACAACATAGTGTCATTTATTGAGGATAAAGTGAATGTGTCTATTTTTTAAAACAGATAAAGAATGTGGTACCATGTGCTATACTCATATAGGCCCTAGGCCTAACACTTGATCAATAAACCCACTAGGAATTCTGCATTTAACCACTAGAGGACGTGATTAAACCTTTGTGTTGACAGGCTGCGCAGTGCCATTGTAACTAAAACAGTAGGCTTAGTCTTGACATCGACAGGTTCTGTAATACATGTTGCCAGCTATTATTAACTGCTATTTTTGATACATGATAGTGTTATGTATAAGCTTATATCAAACCAAATAATACATGACCGACAGAAGATTATCAGTCCTCGGAGTCGACATCAACACACACACACACACACACACACACACACACACACACACACACACACACACACACTCGACTTGTGTGTTGTTGCTATTTAATTTAATTAATCTCCCCAAACTGATACTATACTTAGGGTGCTCCTTTGGTACAAGATTGTATGCATATATAATAAAAACCTTTTCTACAAAATGTTGTATAATGAAAGAAAAAGGAGAAATTCGAACCAACAGTGATTACAAGTTTTGAATATCCAAGCTCTTATTAAACAAAGGAAATTTTTTGAGATGTTAAGTTTAAAATCTGTTTGATAAATATTAGGTTTGATAGGTGAGAGTGGTAGGCCAATCAGATGTTAGAACAATATAATGTGACCAGTCTAATTCTGCGAGGCAGGAACTGCCTCCTGAATCATTGGCCTATTGAGCAGACGATGCGCGCACGTACCGTTTTCACAGTTTGGCCTGAAGTGTTGCACTGTAATCCAGCACGGAAAATTTAAATCGTGGACTTTAGGACAAATTTTGTGAGTTTACAAATATGACTGAGCTTGGCGGGAGATTGATTCAATGGGCTCGTTTATTATTATTTTTTTTAATTTTCGTTTTTGTGCTGTCGGCAATAGGCCTAGTCTATCTGCAATATATCTTAGGACTTGAAATGTACATTTGCCTCCTGCCCAAAGAGTGAGTGTATATACTATGCGACAACAATTAGCTAAAATATATTTTTTGGGGGGGGGGGGCTCCTTGTTTGTTTCTTTTTTTTTTTTTTTCTTTTTTCTTTTTTTAAGTGGTATTAAATATAATTCCACAGAACAATGACCCCAGCGTCACCTACCATCCGCAGTGTCGCACTTACTCCAAATCTTAGATGGCGCCACCAGCCAGACTCGCACGTGGTAAAAGCGAAAGTTCAGAAGTATTTCCGTATGTATAGTGTACTGTTATTAACATGCATTACAGCCAGTAATCA
>OZ026623.1:59128874-59149874 GCA_964020975.1 Hermodice carunculata | reverse complement strand
GTCGTTGGGAAATCTTTTTGCAAATATTTTGTTGATGAAAGTAATGACATTATTTAGAATTTCTGTATCCCCACCGTTGTAACCTGTAATTGTGTTGAACAGTGCATCTGGAGGTTGGGCAGTAAGGAAAGTGAAGTTAACTGCATCAAAAACTCTTGTCTCTCACTTAAATATTTAGGACAAGAAGTAAAAAACTGATACTCATCTTCAACCAGTCCATTAATACATTGCTGACAATATCTTTCACCCCCTGGTGTTTTAAGACGTGTATAACTTCCCACCTTACAATGAAGTTGATAGGCACTGACTCTTAACCTGGTAAAGCATTTTCTTTTGTGCATGGCAGGAATACTCAAGATATAATTCTCCATACTGATTTTTTTTTTTTTTGAATTGACAACACACACGCAGTTTATTTCCGGACCCATTGTCTGAATTTATGCCATCTATCATATTTTTTCCACATTAATTCATTAACGACATGAAGGACATGGCAGGGTGTTCTTTATACTTTCCGCCCTGGTTGTGCCAAATTTCAGAAAGGTCAAACACAAATAGTAGTTTTCTTCATTAGGGAAATCCAGCTTCTGGGATAATCTAATATATTTTCACAATTATCTAGACAGCTTTTTCTTAATAAGTGTCGAGGGTTAGTATATCATATCCGTTTCTCAACCACTTACTAAAGCTATGGGTGACAATGTTTGTGAGAAGGGGAAAACGCCCTAACTCACCTTTCACAGCGACATGTAGGCTTGAGGATCTCTTATGAACATCTAACATGAACTTACATGACAGATAGATGTGCATATCGGTAGAGTCAAGAAGTTAACTTGCATGAAGCACCAAGGTACATCTAATGCGACAGATAGTAAGATAATCGTTGTTTAAAAATCTTGCTATTTTAGACGGATTTTCTAAAGTGAGGTATCGAAATGCCTGCCTTATCGAACTTTAGAGGACCCGAGCCCTTATAGGTGAAAAAAAAAAACAACTGTATTACGATGTCTAGACTATATTCCTACCCAAAGCGGGGTTTCTCCCAAATAACCCTAGCCGCGTATTGGGATTTCCATATTTAATAAAATTTGAGCAAATTTCAAGAATTACAGCCCTATCCCCCTGTACTTTATAATGGAAAGCCTAAGTAACAGCCCTTATTTCTGGATCACAGTCCCACAATTTGTAGGACTGAAGCCTTAGTACAGGGCTCTGGAGAGACCCCAGCTAAAGTGAAGATTTTTGCGCAGCAGGCCATATGGTAACATTTCCATATGTTTTTCTAGTACTAGAATAAATGTTTGCACCGCAGGCAGTGTCATTAAAATATAAAATCGCGAAGATATTCGGCTACAGTATCGATGGAATTTCAGCTAAAATATTGGATTACTTAATATTTGTTTTTGTAATGATGGATCCATTTGGGATTCAATTGGTAAAACTTACGTATTTATTTAAAAATAAATGGGGAACGCGGCATGACAGAATCGAATTCCTTTTGTAGGTCAGCATGAAAAGAAGAAGAAGAAGAAGAAGAAGAAGAAGAAGAAGAAGAAGAAGAAGAAGAAGAAGAAGAAGAAGAAGAAGAAGAAGAAGAAGAAGAAGAAGAAGAAGAAGAAGAAGAAGAAGAAGAAGAAGAAGAAGAAGAAGAAGAAGAAGAAGAAGAAGAAGAAGAAGAAGAAGAAGAAGAAGAAGTGATTGATAGCGATACCAGGCGTTAATTAAATTTGCATCATGCCATGATAGTATCAACGAAAGTGGTGTCCCCAATCTTTCAGGGATGTACTGTGTGGCCAGTAACTTTCAGGGTTATTTGTGTACGTGATCGTTATGCCACAGTCTAGTCTATGGGCCTGCGTCGACAAATGTATGAAAAAGTGGTAACTAAACATTTTTCAGTTCTCGGCAAGTCACATGCACGTTTTGCTTTTTCTTAGAACAGAACAAATTTCAACACATTTAGGAATACTTTTTATCCAGTAATTATAGCTGTATCATCCAGAAAAGGTGGAAGATACAGACTGGGTGATAACTCTGTCCATTTATCCAGTAATTATAGCTGTATCATCCAGAAAAGGCGGAAGATACAGACTGGGTGATAACCCTGTCCATATCACCACAGTGCAATGGTCAATCCGTATCACCACAGTGCAAAGGTCACTGAGAACTACTTACCTTCTTAATTCTTGTAGTAGGCGCACGTCAAGCATGTAGTTTTCAAATGACCCAATTACTGGATCCTGCGTTACAGTTATTCATACGCAAAACTATGCAAAGCCTTGTTTGGTGAAATAAACGTTGAAACTGTTTTTTATTGTCTTTTTTTTGTTGTTTTTTTTGTTTTTTTGTTTTTGTATTTAACGATGAAAATATAATTACAGCTATAATTACTGGATAAAAGTAAAACCAGCCGCGTGGAGGAGACTTGTCAGCAGACTGGCCTCGTTCCCGCGGCGGATCACTGCTCGTGCAAGCATTCGGAGTGATCCGCCGCGGGAACGAGGCCAGTCTGCTGACTCGTCTCCTCCACTTGGCTGGTTTTACTATTGTATCACCACAGTGCAAAGGTCACGGAGAACTACTTTCCTTCTAAATTCTTGTAGTTGGCGCACGTCAAGCATGTAGTTTTGAAATGACCCGATTACTGGATCCTGCGTTACAGTTATTCATACGCAAAGCTATGCAAAGCCCTGTTTGATGAAATAAACGTTGAAACTGTTTTTTAATTAGGCCTACCTTTTTTGTATTTAACGATGAAAATTAAATTACAGCTATAATTTCTGGATAAAAGTAAAACCAACCGCGTGGAGGAGACTCGTCAGCAGACTGGCCTCGTTCCCGCGGCGGATCACTCCTCGTGCAAGCACTCGTCTCCTCCACTTGGCTGGTTTTACTATTAGAACTGCATGCATTGCCCAACGCCTGCACAAGTGTATGGCGCAGGCAACATGTGGTCAATGTAAACTTTCGTAAAGAAGTGGAAGGACGTCATCGCACAGGATCTAAGAAAAAATTTAATTGGCCAGGAGGTGTCACATGATCAATGATAACCCAAAATGGCCCAGCTGACAAGAAAACTGAAACGCCGAATTATATTACCAGAAGAAGGTGAGTTTGGTCTATATGTCTTGTGGAATCTGGACTAAAATGTAAAAAAAACCACGTTGTTGTTATCCGTTTTGGTGCTGATAAAATTCTGTTCAGGAAGACCGCTTTCTTTGACAAGACGAAACTCGAAACTTGTACCACCCTGAGGCTGAGCTGCTGAGCCTGGCCCTGACCTCAGGCTGAGGCCCTGACTGCCTGAGCCTGAGGCGCCTGCCTCCGCCACTGACACCAGCGCACAGATTTCTGCGGCGCGTGACTAAATTTTACTGTAACTTAAGCCTTTCATATATAAAAGGTGGATACATGATCATAAAATGACAGACGCGCATATAAAAATGTACTATGTATGACGTCTCTGAGTAGGTTTAGGCTCGTTATTTTGCGATTAGGCCCTACATGGAAATACTTTATTGCATAGACCTGCCATCTGGCGGGTATGGCAAAATACGAAATCAAGATCTGACTATAGTTACATCTATCAGTTGCTGCAGAACTCGGTGCAAAAACATACAATCAGAATATATAATACAAAACGCATCTAAGAGATACGAAAAAAAAAAAAACAGAAAGAAAACGAAAGAAAAAAGTTGAAAAGGTAGCTGGTAATACATGCTATATAGACTGGTCTTTTCGGAGTTCACCTTGGGACACGCCTTTTGAAGCATAATTCACGAACTACCACAGTAGTTATCACAGTGATCCTCCCCGTTCAGTTTAAGCCATCGGGGCACCTACCTACAATATAATCAACGATCTTCTTGCTATAATTTCTGATTAAATACGAAAATACCCATTCCAATCGGCAAATTTACCCTTCCCGCACCACCATTTTATTGGCAAGGCCTATACCTGATTTTTACTGCAAATGTGATGTCAATCACATGAATTTTCTTTGTATTAAAAAAACAAATCTATCATATTGAAATGTCTAACTGTCAACGTCATTTTCTAGCACAATGTAATGACTCTGGATCTGTGTATGTGTGTTTGTGTGCATGTTTTTTTTTCTGTTTAATTTTCAAATCAAATTCCATTTTTTTCATAACATCGTAATTACGAACTTTTAATCACATGCACCTGCCAATGTATTGCGTATGTTTTGCTGCGTTTCCATCCGTTAGTTCTCGGCCTTTGCAACGGGGCATTTTGGTTGGTGGCCATCCAATTTACGGCAATTCAGTCGGGGGAAAAAGGCAAAAGCCATGTGCATCAAACACGAATTGATTCTGAATGTGCACAAGTTCTGCAGAGAAGAGGCCGCGTGTGGCGGGCTTCTGATAAGACTGAATCGACTGGTGGAGCGCGTTATGACCATGCTGAAAAGTAGCAGGAGCACGTTGTACAGGCAAAGGAGTTAGGCCTAAGCCCTAATTGTAAACAATTTGTTATGTCCTCATTAATAAGTTGATAATTTCCATTCAAGATTTCTTTGAAAAATAGCGACATTAAAGTAATAATTAAAGAAACAAGTTTTAACAGTATAATTTAAAGCATGCAAACACACGCTGGTGATGTCAATCCTTTGCATCTTGCATTCATTAATTTTGAAACTTTCTTTTTTTAGTATAGGGTCACTAATCTCACCAGTGAAGTTAGAGTTAGTGTCATAATGTAAACTCAAGCAAAGTCTCATAATGTAAACTCAAGCAAATATGGACTTTCCTATGGACGGAAACTGTTTTAAAATGTTTAATAAAGTGCTGCTACAGAATGAAAAAGTAAATATAAGCCTATAGTTTCAATATAAGCCTACATAACTATTATGCGCTTGTCAACATTATCAAGTCTGTCTAGATATACTTCCACTTTTTCCCCTAAGGGCCATGCAATGGTAATTTTAATCAACTTTCATTATTAGCAATTTTGACCCTCAAACCGAGTCCAAAGAGTAATGAATTTGAATTTCTTTAACGATTCCTTTTATTTGTTGTCGCTCAGTCTGTTGATGCTGTCTGTTGAGCCATAAGCTGTTAAGCCTCGCTGTCCATCTTACATGTTCAAAAGCCAACATTCTTCTGAGGCATTGTTTCCGTAATTGCTCCCTGTGACGCACTATGCAGATACATGTACATTACATACTAAACACTAACTGTACACTTTACAAATACACACACACAGACACTATTTACAGCACTCGCACAGACAAAATTTACCACGCTAGCCAGCTAAGACACCACAATTACTAACCTATCCTTAGAACTCCTCTAAACCCTAACTTATTTACAATGTTCTCCCATTGCAAGTTCAAGTCTACATGGGGCTCAGCCTTACCATGAGCACAGTGTTAGCACCTCTCAGGCCACCAGCCTCTGCTGGGCCTTCCTTATAGGCTTTAAGGTAGCGTCGGTAAACCTAATTTGGACTGCAAACATCACTCCTGCCAATTTTTTTTTTTTTAGAATTCGGAAGATTAGGCTGTCATCTGTAATGTGACTAAAAATCGAGTTTAAAAAACGTCTACTTTTATGCGAAATTTGAGCTCAAAAATGTTCTAAGTTTCAACCCTTCACCCACGCGGATCGATGTTTGTTATGGTATGCAAATAGCCTTGTCAATCAGACTTAGCACCGTGACGTAATCAGGTCAAACCCGCTGAATTCGAGTGAACAGGAGAACATGTCGGTATCAACATTACAGCAAGTACTACAAGCGCACAACAATCGCACGGGCAATACAACATGGGGAAAGCTGAAAAGGATAAGCGAAGCACCCACTACTGCTATCAGCCGTCATGATAACTTCAACTTTCAGCTTCTACATATCTCTAGTTACTTCTAGTCACCAGAAAGGAATATAGTGATCAAATGCCATCAAACTTCTTGCCCTCTACTATTTATACATGTAAGATGTGCATGCACTTAAACTTTTCTTATTGGTGGAAGCAGGGCTTCCCCCAACTTGGAAGTTTAATCTGATTGGCAGTTAAAGCTAAAACCACAAGCTTCCATGACTCTGATTGGTTCGGAATATTGTACCCTTTGACACGCAATCACACTGTGATGACATGCAAACTACCACATGTGTGTACATTACAAAAGAATACTTGATACATTGTAAGAAAAATACTTGTACTGCAGGCTAAACTATAGTAAAAAGGTGATTGTGAGCAACTTCCAGGCTGCATTCAGGCAATCTGGAAGCTACTTCCAAGCTGGAAGGCAACCTTGAAGCTAAACTAAAAAGCTGGAAGACTTGCCTCCAAGCCCAAACAACCAGTACAATTTAGTTTAACTCATTTCATACGAGTCCCTGATTTGTCTGTATATTTATCTAGATTTAAGACGACAATTGCATATTTAAATTCTTCATGAAAAGAGCTAGAACTGTTCAAGTACCAATATGCCTATAGTCATAAATCAGTGGTTCTGGCACTGCCTGGCAAGTCATACTACAGCTATTGCAAGGCAGTGCCAGAACCACTGACTAAGGCCTGTCACCATAGTATGGAATGAGTTAAAACCATGTGAAAGTACTTGCATGTCACAGATACATATAATAATAGGGAATTACAATGAAATAGCAAGTTCCTTGTAAAAATACTGATCAAACTTAGTTGTACCAAGTGCATAATGAGGAAAAACAGTAAAATGACTAGCTAGGCCCTTGGCCTTCGCATTATTTTTCCTCAGCAAAGCCACTCGTGCAACAGTTAATGCAAGTTCATCAAAGCAAATCAGTTTGTAAGAGCTTGAGCTTTATGCTGTGTACCTCACTCCCACAACAGGCAACATGCCTTACTTTCACACAGTTTTTCATAAGTGGAACAGTAACTTACATGTATTAACCCTTTTCTCATGAAATTCATTACAAAAATGTAAATTATATTGAATGTTGTGAAGTGGGACCGCGTGGTCTTCATGAAGAGATATGGCTATTGAGTGCATCATGTATTTGATCAAAAATGTCAGTGCTGTACTTTAAATGTGGCTGATAAACAGAGCCACCAATCACTTCAGGGGGCCACACTGACAAAGTACAAATTCAGTTGCATGTTACCCTGCCTGGTCTAACCAAGTTTATGGAAGATTACGAAGTTTAGCTTTTTTCTCGTCATATCATGCAAATAAATTATATTACAGAGCAGCATGCACTGCATGTACCAAATTTACAAGTATGCTGGACGGGTGTTAAAAATATTTGGGAAATGGCTGGACTAAATAACAGCAAATTTTATTTGTGGAAAGGTAATTTGCAGGCATTGCAGTGTTCATTCCCCCAGATAGCAGGGTGCGTTACCCTGCCTCTTTTCCCTAGTTTCCCTCCCATATAACCCCTCAGACCATGTAGGCCTGGGAGTATTGCCATATCGCCTGCATCTCTGTGTGAGTCTGTGCATCCCTTCTTGCGCGCTATTTCAGAAGAACCAGATAAGCTGGGATCATGAAACTTTTTTAGTAGATCACTCTTTTTGAAGTTTACGTCAAGTTTGAAGGACAGTGACCTGGACGAATTTTAAGGTCACCAAGGTCAATTCAATATGAGTCTCTTGCACGTAATATCAGGATAATCAGAATTGCTAGGATCATGAAGCATGTACCGGTAATCACCCTTGTAAGAGTCTTTGTCAAGATTGAAGGACAGTGACAATGAAGTAATTTGAAGGTCACCAGAGGCAATTTTTCTCTTTAATAAATGTCTTGCACATGAGATCTTAAAGGTTTACTTTGAAATTCATGTGCACAATATAAGGTGAACCAGATCCCTTTTGTGGGTGGCTAAGGGGTTTTAAAGCATTAGCCATTATGTTTCATGTTTAAACCAGGGAGACATAGAAAAGTACACGTAGATCAACTAGAAAAGCAGATTTGCTTCAGAGCAAATCTGTCTGTGCCTTCAAAAGTTGTAAATATTATGGGCTACAACTTTTGTCCTTTGGTACTTCACATTCCATTTAGCTTATGGCTGGATGAAAATTTCAAAGTGCAAATGACCTTGACTTTCGACCTTTCCAGGTCACATGTAAATTGCAAAATGTACAGCATTACAATACCTACAATTTGAGCCCATCATGAACCAAATCAGATGAAAATTGACCAAGTTATAGCAAGATGAAACTTTCAAAGGGCCAGATGACCTTGACCTTTGCCCTTTAAAGGTTACATGTTCTGACAAAATGTGCAGTGTTGCAATACGCACAATTGGAGTCCAACATGATTAGAATTGGATGGAAATTGGCCGAGTTACGGCTGGATGAAACTTTCAAAGGTCCAAATAATGTTGACCTTTGACCTTTAGAGGTCACATGTAAGTTTAAAAAATGTGCAGTGTTACGATAGCTACAATTGGAGCCCAACATGATCAAAATTGGATAAAAAAATGACCAAATTATGTCTGGAAGAAAGCCACCATCGAAAGTGGCATTTGACCTTGAAATGACCTTTGACCTTCAGATGACCTCCAGCTGAAGTGAACCTTGACCTTTAAAATAACATTTTGACCTTTGACCTTGACATGACTTTCGACCTTGACATGTAAGACAACCTTTGCCTTGCTATGATCGAACTCCTATACACTCGGAACCACATCTAGTACAGTATATAAGATATTGAAGATTGAAAACTTTAATTAGCCCTCATCTGCATAATTTTGAAAAGCGTGACCTCTCATTATAAAAGGCGAGACTTCATCTATAGAAGTATTTATAGTTGTGCCAAGTTTGGAGTTTCTATGTATAATATTTTTCAAGTGAAATGTCGGACAAATTTGCCTGTAAAGAAAGAAAGAAAGAATAATACTTTTCAAGTGAAATGTCGGACAAATTTGCCTGTAAAGAAAGGAAGGAAGGAAGGAAGGAAAGAAAGAAATGAACAAAGGAAGGAAGGGAGAGAGAGAGAGAGAGAGAGAGAGAGAGAGAGAGAGAGAGAGAGAGAGAGAGAGAGAGAGAGAGAGAGAGAGAGAGAGAGAGAGAGAGAGAGAGAGTGTTGGCACACAGGCATAATTGCCCTGCCCATTCTTGACAAATACCCTGCTGTTTTTCCTCATTTGTAAGAAATAAAATACTGCATTACTGGTTGGTTGTATCTCCACTCAATGCTCCAACCCATCACAGCTATATATATAATGCACATGAAATTACAATTTTTTTAAACAATCCAAATGTCACAGATGATGAAAATGTTGATTCACACATGTGGCATGAAATGATCCATTTCCCCCATCTTTGCATTTCAGAAATGTTTAGCTCACAAGTACATGTACTACAATTCAGTTTAAGGTACAAATGTCAGAGTGATAGCCAGCATATGACACAATATATGTCAATATTCCTGACCATCATTTGTAGTCCTGTTTATGGCATATACAGTTGGCATGTATGGTAGCTTCAGACTACTATGATGCAGTAGTCCCAGACACATGAAACCCTGAAAATTTGGTATGTTGTAGGCAGAGATACCAGTTTTCTGTATTTATACGGAAATCCATATGTTAGTTATGCTTTCTGGAGAAAAAATGATGCAGATCTATACTACAAATGGATTAAAACAGTCTTCATATGTCAAATAAGGCTGAGCAATGTGTACTGAGATTGTCCAAACTGGATGTCAGTGAGTTTCTCATTGACTCAGTTTGGAGTCTCATGGACAACAGTTTGACATATTTTTTTTCTTTTGAAGTTTGAGCTTTTCACAATAAAATTGTAAATGTGCAGAAAATGTGTATGTGCCAACATTTGTCCATGAAAACCAGAGAGTTGGTGCCACCTGGTGGCAGTTTTTAACATCATATTTATTTCATTAATTTATCAGCCACAATAGTATTGTAATTGATGAATTTAAGATAAATATTTTAGTCATACATGTCAAACATTGATAAGTTAGCAGGTATTATACATTATTTATATAGCAAGGTCTACAAAATACTTTAGGATCGTAATCTTTAATGAGGAATTACAATTCCCAGACATTTGCTGAGCAGTTTCATTCAGGAATTTGGACTTCTTGAATGTCCTTCAATGCAAAAAACAAGGAAGAACAAAGTCAGCACATGCCTTTTTTTAAAAGGGTAATGTCTCTAATGTGCAATATTTAGCAATGATATTTAAGTATTAAGCAAACTACATAATGATTACTTCTTTTCAAGATATCCTTTATTTCGTTGGTTTTATTAGCTCAGCTGACTTGTCAGTCACCTGAGCTTTTGTGTGGGTCCGTTGTCCGTCGTCCATCCATCATCCGTCTGTCCACAATTCACATTTTCGACTTCTCAAAAACAGTTGGCCAGATCCACTTCAAACTTGGTGGGGATGTGCCTTGGGTGGGTCTCTACCAAGTTTGTCCAAATGGTCATGGTCCAGTGATTTTTGGATTTATGATGAATTGTTTTGTTCATTTTTGGGGGAAATCTTCAAAAATCTTCTTCTCCAAAACCGCTTGGTCAATTGCTCCGAAATTGTAAAGGGACACTTCTGGGGACCCCTAGACTGTAGTTTGTTCAACAGGTGGCGCTGCGATTTTGTCTATCTTTTTATGACTTTTTTCACATTAAAGCTATCTTTGACTTCTTCTCCAGAATGAAAGCATAGATTTCTTAAGAATGGTTTTCAATTTAGTCTTTATGCTCAGGTAAGGCAAGTTTGTTCATTTGGTAAGGATATTTAAATTATTTGTGGAGTTTCAGGGCTTCAAACTTTAGTGGCAGCCATTAATTGTACATGAGTAATAGTGGCTTGAATATCTGGGTAATGGAGCGTTCTAGGTGCATGGTGACTGTTAAACATGTATAGGAGAGTACTCCTATGGAGTTTCTTTTAGTGTTGTTACTTTTCACCTTGAGTGACCTTTAAAGGTCAAATTGAGGTCAAGGATTAAAAATTACATGAATTTTACTGTTCAGGTGATAACTTGAGAAGTGTTTGAGCTAGGACTTTGATATTGCACACACTAGTAATATTGTTCTCTATAAGGGCCGGAAAAAAACTACATGAGTGACCTTGACCTCATGCCCAAGGTCATAGGGTCTCTTCCACAAATTTTACTGTTCAGTAGATTACTTGAGAACTATTTGAGCTTAGACCTTGATGGTGCACATGGTGGCGGTCCTCTGTGAAGGCCATACTTAGTACTTCAGTGCCCTTGACCTCATTCCCAAGGTCACAGTGTCACTGGCAAGAATTTTACTGTTTACCTGATAATTTGAGAACTATTTGAGCTTCGACTTTGATGTTGCACATGGTGATGGTCCTCAATCCTGTCTATGTGGGCCACATTTAGACACTAAATGAGTGACTTCTACCTCATTCCCAAGGTCACAGGGTCACTTTTTGGAATTTCACTGTTCACTTGATAACTTGAAAACTATCTGAGCTAGGACCTTTATGTTGTGCATGGTGGTGGTCCTCTGTGAAGGCCAGACTTTGACCCCGTTCCCAAGGTCACTTGATAACTTAATTGAGTACTATTTGAACTTGGACCTTGATGTCGCTCATGGCGGTTATCCTGAGCAAAGTGCACACTTAGAAATTGGTGACCTTGACCTCATTCCCAAGGTCACACGGACACCTATGTGAATTTTACTGTCAACATTATAACTTGAGAACTGTGTAAGCTGGAACTTTTATGCTGAACTTGTTTTGTTCTTTTTTGGGGCAAACCTTAAAACTACATAGACACTCCCAGGGACTCTTAGTTCCCAATTTGTTCAACATGTGGCGCTGCAATTTAAAAAAAAAATTATGAATTTTTTGTATGATTTTGCTATTTTTCACTTGTTCTCAGAACCGTCACTCAGATTAAGCTGAAGTCTGGAAGGGTCAAAGTTATTTACTAGGTGGCACTGCTTTGGATTCCTGATTTTTAAGGATTTTCAATTCGGGTACTTATAGGTCAATGCAGCTTTCCTATTGATTACTATGTAAGTCAATGGTCATTCTAATGCTAATTCACAGGACAACTGACACGGAATTTACTGTTTACTTAATAACTTGAGATCTGTTTTGAATTAGTACCGTGATGCTGCACATGTTCATGTTTCTGTATGAAGGTCAGGCTTAGACAGTACATGAATGACCTTGACCTTGTTTCTGGGGTTGGGGTCACAGTGCAACATACATGAATTTTACTCTTCATTATAACTTGAGAACTACTTGAACCTTGATGTTGCACATGTTAGTGTTCTTCTATAAAGGTCAGACTTACTCGGAACATGGGTGACCTTGATCCTTTCCCAAGTTCATAGAGCTACAAGTGTGATGAATGTCAAGATCAGCTGAGCATGGGCTGTTCACACAGCCTTCTTGTTAACCAGATAATAGACCACAGATGAGAGCACACGGAGTAAAATTTATGGTAACTTAAATTATAGAGGGGGCATCGGTAAAATGCTGGGGCTAACAGAAAAATCTTGATCCCTGTGTAGTTTGCATGTGGCAAGGTTGCCTGTTAGACATAATAAATATCATTGAGTCTGTTTGTTAGGGACTGGCTTACTGTGCTACATCTACTTCATTAGTCAGTCAATGTTTAAAGTTGAAATTTCAACGCATCATCCCAAGTAATTCCTTCGAAATAATGACATTAGATACAAACATTAAATATTGTGTACAAATCCCACAGCACACCATGCATGTGAACTGGCACTTTATATGCAACAGTGACCAACTTGAAGACATGGATATATGATTTTGCCATTCAGTACAGTAGTACCTGCTGTATGTGACCGCCCCCTCTGCCAGGCAAAAGTGGTCACATACAGCAGGTGGTCTTCCACGGCAGGTGTGCCCATGTATCTGCATTCAGACAATGTGTCCTATGACTGGTATGAAACATATTTACATGTACATTGTAATACCTGCATTAATAGATACATTTTGCAAGTTTAGCAAGTAAATGGGCACCATATATTCTTAACATTTTTCTTAAAGAGGAATAAACAAGAAAAAAATCGTTCAAAATGTTTTATTATACAAATAAAACATATATCAATGATATGCCACAGTGAAAGACTGTGGAACTATTTCTGTTTGTCGTTTTTCAGTTTAATACACTGTAGGTTCAAATCACACTTAAATAATCACTCCAGCCCAACACTGGTGTACATGTAGTCAATTCACTGTAAGACACTTCCATATTGAAGTAATGAAATTGGATAAATTTAGCTACATGTACTGTTCAGACAAAGAATTAATCTCTCCTGTGATGCCTTTAATGGGCTTTATTTATAATAGAAATCCCCACATGAAGAGGAAAATTTTTCATGTGATGGTCCGACTTCAGAGTGTCCCTGTAATAACTGTTAATCCTCATCAAAACCTTGCGAGTATCACATGAAAGGGCCGGTTGTTTATTCTGAGATTTACAAACATTCGCACTCACGATGCGAGCAGCTCTGTCAACTCAGTTCAAAGGACCCCCGTGTCAGGAGATTTGTTGTCAAAACATGTGAATTCAGACCCTAAAATCGTCTGTGTTTTTTTTTTTTTCTCCATTATCTTTTGCTTTATGAATTTGTCTGGGTTTTTTTTCTTTCCTTTTTCTTAAACTCCGTTGCGTTTACAAAGCCCTGTAGTCAGAAACATCAACCAACTACGCGGTGACCGCCTGTACGTACACCGGTGCGCCAGAGCTCTATCCCCACGAACGGTGAAAGCCAGGGGCCACGGGCGGCTTCGTATCCAAGCCGCTGCCCCTTGCATTGACGGCCATTGTACACGTGCAGCATAGTTGGCCTTCATTTGGAAATTGACCGTATCATCAGTTTTATCTTGCGGTTAAACTCGGAGACGCTTCTAATAACTTTTATTAAAAAACAAATCCAACTTGCCACGTGCCCACGAAGTAACTTCGGAAAATGAACAGGTCAAGCCGATCATGTAAATGAAGCACGAAGGCTATTTTTTCCCACAATTCAATGCGTTCAAATGGCATCAAAATGGCGGCCGTAAAGCGTGGTTCACAACTACGGGGTTGTGTTTTGATTTTTGGCATGGAAATGACAGGGCTGTTTCTCGTACAACTATAGATGAACTTTAATGTTGACGTTGTAAGTAATCATTTCATAATATTTTAGCGACCGTTGGAGGTCCAGAATACAAAAATCCGAGTCAGAACATGACCCCATTAAACACGCTGGCTGTGATCTGATGCAAGTCAACGATGCAATCAAATGTTTTTTCTTCTTTCCCCCAGCCATTCAATAAAGACACAAGGGATGGAAACGTTCAAATATGCATAAGTATAAGTGAATGGATGACAACGGGTTCTTTCATGCCGTATTGATGGTCGTATTGGGCGGATTTTTTCCCCGCCCCCAGAGGAAATTATGGTCGTTAGAACAATGATTTGGCCGAATTTTGCTGGCGGCTGGTCGCGTGCCGCAGGTGGTCGCTCACCAAAGTGTTATTAACATTGAAAAATCGTCCGTGCATGGCAAAGTTGGTCGTTTTCAGCAGGTGGTCGTTGACCACGGGGGTCGTAAACAGCAGGTACTACTGTATTTTGAAAATAAACAAAACTTTGCCAGAGCTCTTATCAGTGTACATGACAAGTTAGGACACAACTCCCCAAATAAGTAAAAAGGCTGCACGCAGATAGTTTCTTTGTGAAAGATATATATTGCATGTGTACCCAAGTCCTTCTGACCAAACTTGTAACACTAAAAGTAGATGTATATAAACTTTAGCATGTTGGGTACCATACCGAAAAGGCTGCTTTTTACACGATTGAAGATCGAAAAGCAGAGGTCCAATGTTCATACCCCATCCCCACTTACATTAATGCAGCTAGCAATATATGACATTTCAAACAAACTGTACACACATGAGGTATTAGTATGAAACTATCAGAAAGTTTTTTTCTTAAGTTGTTAGACGAAACACTATATCTGGTGGCCAATACTTAGGTAGCACAAGTGACAGGTCATGCCCTCCCTGAGACTTAAGCTTGTAAGGTTTGTAGCCTCTCCTGCTGAAAAAGTCAAGTATGCAGCATATAAGTTTTCTATCCTCAACTGGTGTGTTTTCTGCCAATAACATCTTTCCCAAAAGAACCCACTCAAAGAAAATAACAGGCACACGTATCCTAGACATTAAATTACCAGCTACTGCTTCTTGGAAGGCCTTGTGTTCATATCCTTGTATGTCAATTTCAATAATGCTTTTGTTAAATGGTACAACCTCCAGCAAATCATCCAGAACAATGGTCTTGATTGATTGGAGGTTACCATCAGCAGGTGTCTTTTGCAATACTCTGTCACCTTTATTGGTGGGATGCCTGGCTACTGCCACACTACCTCTTGTGTTTGATATTCCGTTAGTGACCAGAACCACCTTTTCCCAAAGCTTACCAACTTGCAACGATTTGTGAAATTGTTTCACAGTCTCAATATTTGGTTCAATGGACACAACCTTATGGCCCATTTTGGCAGAAATTAAGCTGTAAAATCCTAAATTTGTACCAATATAAATAAGTCCCATGGGAGGATCTTTATTCAGTTCATTCTGAAACTCAGATATGATTCCTTTCTCCCATTTACCTCGTTGCTGTAGAAACACAGACACATAAATGTCTTCCTTTGCACTGTAAATGCACACTGGAAAGGCTGGCTTTGTCGTAGTTTTGACACATTTGTAATTTTCATTGATCGGAACACTTACATTGTATATGTCACAATGGCTTCCTTTACGAGAAAGTCTGGTATTCTCTTCAGTTGTAGTCACCTTGTACGGACAATTGCATCTTTTAATTTCAAAGATGCCCCCCGTTAGTCGCACTGATGACCGAATTGTGGTGGGCTCTCCGTGGCCAAACCACAGTCACCACGGTCGAAGCAAGAAATACCACAAAAAGCAAGCCCCACAGCCTCTGCTTTGTAAGTCTTCCATAGAATGTAAGCATCTTCAATGTTGGACATGGGAATGTATATGGTGGCTTGTTGCATCATCAACTCAATGAACCACTGCATGAGCACAACACACGTGTCCTAAAGTCACCCTACATGTATCCTGATTTCATCAACGTCAATGAGTCCTATGTGCATGACTGCTTTATGTGGGTTGAGTGACCCATGCCTGTTGCATCATCAACTCAATGAACCAGTGTTTAGCAACCTGCATACCAGCATCAGTCTTTCTATCTTCTCAAAATTGTTTCATAACCAGCTTTCTTGATTTTATTGAAGTGGTCCTCTCTGTTCTCTTTCTCTTTGTTTGATGGGGCTTTTTACCCCCAGAGGGTGTCTTCACAGTGAGCTTTCCATCCGTTGAAGTTGTGTATTTAGCACTTTTGACTTTGGTGTCATTCAGATACTTCAAAAAATTTTTCCTTCTGTCCTCTTTTGTCATTGTATACCAGGTCTCTGGTGATATATAATAGTGGGCATGGCTTGGAGCAAGCTTGAAGGTTCCTTGGCCAAAAATTGCCCTCTCCAGATCTCTTGTTTGGGCACTGACATGTTCATAGATTTTGTCAACCAGACTGGGAAGGGGTTGTGGCTTCCATTGTGTTATTATTTTCAATACATGATTGACCAACTCGCAATTGTTATTGGTCCACCTAGGACTAATGATGCCTGCTTTTACAGGCTCTACCACTGCTTCTAGACAAAGTGGAAGTAGTCTCTTGTCCAAATACTCAATGAAGTTGGGTGCTTCTGCTCTCATCCTGTCTTTCAGTTCATTTGCTTTTTCTCCAAAAATAAAAGAGTCATCCTCAGAAAGTAGTTTGTCCTTGCCAAATATTTTCTTGTTTATTTTATTTCTCTGTTTCTTGTCCAATCCTACCTTATCTTTTAGGTATGCATCTACATTGTTCTCAAGATGCCGGGTACACACCACACTGGTTGCATGGGGAAATGCCTGCTTGATGGCATTTCGCATGGCCTTTTCATCGTCTGACCCAATAGACATCTTGCTCGTATGTCTATGTCAGTAAATTTTGATGCCAGCACATGGAAAAACTGTTGGTAGGCTTCATGTGTAGATGTGCCATGCAAAAATACAGGGCCCAACATCAACCTGGTGGTTGTGATGGTCGCCTACAACTTGAGGGTTTTGAAAGACTCCAACAGTGACATGGACATCCCTGAGGTTGAAAGTCTTGTCAAAACCTAGTGGTGTTTTTCCTGTTGCACACAAGATTTTCATGGCCGCTATCTGATCTTCCGTGAACAAGATAATGGATGGCACTTTGTTTTTACCATAGATCACTTCCTGGACCATTGGGTGGACATGAACCATGCTAACTATCTGTTGGAATTGATCAGCAACATTTTTGTGGTACCCGTCTCCCTTTCTGTCCTTCTTTTGTTTATTGTACTTTTTGTAACGGATTTGTTGGGGGTTCCTTGGTGCATCGCAGATGCTGTTTTCAGTGACCAGTTGATTGTAAAGTTCTCTAGGTTGGGACGATTTACAAGCAATCACCAATCTGTGCAAGAACATGCCCTGGGGTTCTGGAATATCCTGTCGCTGTCTTAGTTGCGTTGCCATGAGGTATTTTGCCTGGATACTTGCCTGTGTATTCAACTAGATCGAGCCACAGGTTGGGGTCGCTTGCACAGGGAAGAAGGAGTTTTGCCAAGCCATGTTACTCTTTTTCTGAAGCTGGGGGACATTTTCAATGTTGTATAGTACCGGTGTATTTCAAGAAGTGAGTCAGCACATGGTTGGGGATCTAAAGGAACATACAGTGGTACCTGCTATTTAAGACCACCCCTACAGCCAACAAAAAGTGGTCTCATACTGCAGGTGGTCTTAAATTGAAGGTATATTTAACATGTAAATACAGCAGAGGGTCTCGAAAGAGTGGTCTTAAAAAGACATGCGGTCTTAAATTGGAGGTGGAGCAGGTACCACTGTATACCCTTTTCTTGTTCACTTGTTTTTCAGTGCAGTATTCACTTTCTCTTTGTATTACTTTTCGAAGACGTCCACTACCTTCCACAACATAAGTTGTCTTGGGTGAGCCCCCATTGCCCTTCCAACATCCACAGTCATCACTGAACTCACTTCGCATATCTTTGTCTCTTCTGGCCAGATTCTCGTCAAATTGTCAATTACAAAGGACATATTTTCCTTCTCACCAAGTGGAATTCTATCTAAAATCTCAGGGGAAGAAGGAATTGTCGTCAATATGGCCACACTGTCCTCTGTGGACAGAAAATGACCGTTGTTTGGTTTCCCACCTTTTGCTTTGGAAGACATCATTTTGTCAATGTGTGAATCCTCCATAGAGTCATTTGCAGAGTGTAATGAGTGTACTTGTTCCTTATTTACAGCAGGGCTTGTTTTACTACCATTTCTTGCATCTGCGCTGACACTATCCGTATCATTGGCAGTTTTGGTCTGTAAACTCTCAGGGTGTTGATCAACTGGCTCACTCTCCATTTCTTGTTTAAAAGCACTGTAGCCGAATGACCTGCCTTACATATTCCTTGACAGTTCATTATCTGGTGCTGGGCTCTCGCTAGCCATTCGCCACTTCGCCACTGGCGAAAGTAATTGCACTGTGGCGAAAAAAAATTTAAAACCAGCACTAAATTTTCCCCACGGTGGCGGACAGTATATTTTGGTCACTTTAGTTTTATCGACATCGAAACCCTGCATTTTGTTGTTCGTTTGAGACGCAGCGGTGCATTTTCGTGTTATTTTTTACAAGTAAAATCCGTCAAAAAATAATAATATTTTGCAGGGCAAATTCTTCTGCAAATTAACATCAAATGCTATTTATCGGTGGGTTCAAACAGTGTTAGAAAAAAATACATGCCGTGAGATGACTTCCCGGGCAAAAACAGCACACAACTGCCAGTCACACGCAAGTGACAGCGTGGACACTGGATTAGATCTGCAGTGAACTGATGCAGTCTCACGGACTGATTTGGGACACATTCGGCAATTCCCGCTATCCCATACCTTTGCGTATTTGCCTGTGACTCCAAATAATTGTTGCAATAAACACCGGAATCTTTATTTTCACATGCTGCAACAAAAACAAAGCTTCCCGTTTGTGTGTTCCCTCCGTAAATTCACACATGTTCACTGGGCGGAAGCCATGATGAAAACACCGTAGCACGAGCCGTGATTGGCTCATTTTTGCATGTGACTCAATTGACCAATTGGGTGATGTGTTGTGCGTCAGACCACACGGCCAAAGCAGCTGTTTGTGTACAGTTGCAGGAAAGATGTTGACGGTGCGCACGCTCGATATCTGATTTGAAATATTAAAATTTTCGTTTGAATTTGATTTAAGAATACCGTTTATTGCGAGGAACTTGCCAATACTGTATATGCAAATTTACTACGATGTACCGATAGCATTCATGGTAGGTACGCAAACGATATGCATCCCATCAGTGCAGTGGGGGGGGGGGGGGGTTATTCCTCGCATGCATTTGCCTGCAGCGATGTTTTGATAATTTTGAGACCATGTTTGAAAATGGGTGAAAAATGAGTGGCTAAAGTCAATCATGTCCAAGAGAGAGCCCAGTGGTGGTGTCTCTGCTATTGGTTGATCGTCAAATGAAGGCTGTGGTGTGCTGGCAGCAAAACTATCTATCTGTTCAGTCTGGTATGAAGGCCCTGGTATTCTGGCAGCAACACTTACTAGGCGTTTCGGGTCAGATGTAGGCTCAGGCGTGCTGGCAGCAAAACATCCGCCAGCAAATGCCAATTTGAAACTACCATAGCTGTTTCTGGAGGTGTCTGGGCTTATTAAATCAACAGTCTCTACCTTTTCCTCATCGTGTGTCATCCATTCAGAGGGACAAAATGATTGCTTTTGAAATCTCTTCCTCGCACTGGAATTTCAGTCACTGACCACAAGAGATAGGCTGCTGGCTTTTGTGAATGCCTCATGCCATGACCCACCACTAGCGGTGTATATGGCACATGATGGTCTTTTGTTGTAGACTGGGGGTAGTTGGTCTTGATGGGAGCTTTAACAGCAGCACTCACAGCATATATTAGGGTAAGGTTTCCATAATTTCCCCTGGTGCAAACATCCTCCATCAATTGTGTGTAATCCCATTCTGGAACTCTCATATCGTGTGTCTGATCCAAATAGTCAGGATGTTTAGCATTATAAAACTTGGCATGCAAGATAACTTCCACAGCTGTGAGCAAACAGAGATGGAGGTGATAGCTTTGGGTTGAAAATAGGGCAAGGGAAGCTGCCCGATATAAGCAGTTTCCATCTGGGGTGATTTTCCTAGGTGAATAGTCCTCAATTAGGGCTCCCTGAAATCTTCTCAACAGCCTTGCAGACTTTTCACATTCTTTTCCAGGGGGATGCGAGGTTTTCTCTCTGGTCACAGAGAGGCTGCAGCCATATGTGTCCATTAGTTTCTGTATGCTAAGGGCCAATGAACGTAAATGGTCATGGTCATATTTTTCCATAGTTGTGCTCAACCTGCAAAAAAGAAAAAAGGCAAAGTATCAATAAAAATGGTCATGGTCATATTTTCCCATAGTTGTGTTCAACCTGCAAAAAAGAAAAAAGGCAAAGTTTCGATAATCTGTTGTTGATTACAGCTATTTAATGGGGGGGGGGGGAGATTGCACAACCTTAATTAGTTCTGTCTGTCTGAAACTTTGACTGTACTGTACAGCTCACACATAAGTACCTTTTAGGCAGACATTTTAAAATGTGTGCTTGCACGCCAAAAAACCCATTCTAGCCGTTTTTGTGAGGCTACTTATTTTTTCTTAGAAAGAATAGAGGTTTAACGTTAGGAAATGATGTTTTGATTACTTGTATGATAGAGGTTTGTAATGTAATTACAATTTATAATGTCCACAATTTTATGACAAAAATAATTTTACACAGCAAAGCTGACTTACTTTGACATAGCAAAAGACCCCACCCAACAAGGTAAACACATTTCTTTCTGTCCTGTTATTTATGGCTGGGTGCCAACCCAGACATTTTGTTCCCTACTCCCCCCCCCCCCCCCCCATCCTAT
>OZ026623.1:59078167-59128674 GCA_964020975.1 Hermodice carunculata | reverse complement strand
GATAAAATTAATGAACAGCTTTAATGTGAATAAATTAGGGCTGAATTTGAATAAATCTAATTGTATAATAATATGCTTTAAAAACAAGAAAATTCAACCAAATTTTAAAATTATAGCAGGAACAAAAATTTTACCACGAGTAGCTAGCATTAAATATTTAGGTGTATTTATAGATCAGCAGTTTAATTGGCAACATCGTATTAATTCTATTTGTCAGAAAATTGCTCATATTATTGGTATTTTTCTAAAAAAAATAGACATTTACTTACATTTGCCTAATTGTATCAATTGTATTATGCTCTTATTCACCCACACATTTTATATTGTATTGAAGCTTGGGGATCAGCTTATCAAACTCTTGTCACTCCACTTTTAATACTTCAAAAGCGAGCAGTGTGAATTGTTACTTTTTCACACCCGCAAAGCCACACAGAAAACTTTTTCAAGTTCATGAAAATCCTTCCTTTTCATAAATTGTATTTTTAACTGTATGTTTGCTAGTTCATAATGAACTGAATGGTACATCTTCTAACAAATTTGGATCTCAACATCGATGTTTGACACACAACTATAACACTCGAAATAGGTGGCTCCTGTTCCGATCCCAATATAAAACTGACAACTTTTGTCAAAATATTTTACATAGTGGACCTATTTTTTTCAATTTAATACCTGGGGAGACGAAAAATGTAATATCTGTTTTTTCCTTTAAAAGAAAAATGAAGTATTGGTTACTGGAAACTCATCTTGATATTTATTAATATATATATGCTCCCAGGAGATTTAGCAATTAAGCGCTCTCTTCATCCAGGACTGCTCATTTTTAATAATGTGGCTAAACGCACATTTTCATGTAAATAATGCCACACAGTATTTTGTTATCTACTATGATAATACATAATCACATCGTTCTGTCTCAATTCAAATTACTGTGAAGCTCTACTTTTATACTTACTAATTTACCTCTAGTTTTGTAGCTGTTTCACATGCCAGCACATGTATTTATCTAATTGATGGATGGCAGTACAGGGCACAACCTTCTGGCCACCTCGTACATACTCAGTGCTTGTATATTGTATTGCTATTATTGCTGTGAAATAAACTATTTGAATTGAATACATATTTATTAATTCATATTCAAAGAAGGCATATTTAACTCACAATAAATATTCAAAATCAACGTTAAAACTGACACTGTTGAGGCTTTGATAGATGCTATAAAATGTATTTTGGATAATACTTTTGTCCAATGCGGAACATTGGTTTTTCATCAAACAAAATGCATTTCAACGGGTTGCAACTGCTCCCCATTATTTGCATATATATATATATATATATATATATATATATATATATATATAATATATACTATATATATATAATATATATATATATATATATATATATATATACATATACATATATATATACATATATATATATATATATATATATATTATATATATATATATATATATATATATATATATATATATATATATATATATATATATATATATATATATATATATATATTATATATATATATATATATGTATATATATATATATATGTATATGTATATGTATATGTATATATATATATATATATATATATATATATATATATATATATATATATATATATATATATATATATATATATATATATATATATATACGTATATATATATATATATATATATATATATATATATATATATATATATATATATATATATATATATATATATATATATATATATATATGTATATATATATATATATATATATATATATATATATATATTAAAACTGATCTGAATTTAAGTATATGGAAAAAGTGATGGAAAAGGGACTTTCAAGTGGATACAAAATAAAATTATGAAACAACGCAAGATATAGTCGTGACCTTGTTTGTGTAAATATACGAAATTTCAGTCAATTCGCTAAAGAAATTTACAACAAGATATTCCTTTGGAAAGTAACAATTCAGATGATTGCAGAGATATGTTTTTGACTTGGATATTCAGGTCGCTTATGACACGTTTTATTGTAACGTTTATTACAAAATAGATGACCTTAACTTTGAAGTAGTTCGCGATCCTTTCCCGAATAGTAATACATTGGAAGCTATTGCATATAACACATTTGAATCACAAATTTTGAGATTTGGCTATATTTGGTCTAAATTTCAGGACTTTGAATCTAGAAATAAATTGATTTATAATGAACTTGGATCAAGGGAATTCATAGAAGTACTTTTGATCAAATATTTGTACAAATGTTGTTGTACATATCCAGATGTGATTAGCAAGTTTGGCCTCAATAATTTCAGAGATTTTAAACTTGCCTGTTTTGCTACTTAATTTTATCCTTTGCCATAGCTCTGCTTTAATTTTCACCTTTGAGACCTTTTAGGCTAACATGTGTTCTGTTAGGTCATCCCCGCAGGCACTATCGGTAGCATGCAGCAGCCTGCGACAGTTACAAGCTTGCACGATTCTACCTGATATCTGGTTAAAAAATATTATATTTTGTTTGAATATTCTTGAATTAATACTAATGACTTTCTATCTTTTCTGACTTGTGCTACAAATTTTGCTGTAAATATCAGAAGATTATTAGAAAGTTTTGCTACAATAATTTAACAGACGTTCAAACTTGCATGTTTTGTTACTTAATTTCATCTTTTGGACATTGTAAGCATAAGTGTTTTCTGTGAGGTTACCCCCCCCCCCCCCCGCCCGAGACGCTATCAGTAGCAAGAAGCAAACGACAGCAGGTACAAATGTTGTTATAAATTTCCAGATATGGTTCAAGAGTTCGTAATTGTACTTAAAATCTGGGCAAGAAAAATTATGTTTTGATAACGCGGTTTTTTTTACTTAAATGATAATGACTTTCATTCTTTTGTTTGTTTGGTTTTTTTTTTGGTTTTTTTGTTTTGTTTTGTTTTTGTTTGTATTTTTGTGTGTTTTGTTTTGTTTTTTTTTTTTTGTTTTTTTGTTTTTTTATTTTTGTTTTTGTTTTGTTTTGTTGTAATGCCTCGGTACCCTTTTTCTCAATATCAAAAAAGGTTCTCAAATTTGAGATTATTTACTCAGATGTTACAAGCCTGGCCCACTATGTTGAAACATTAACCCAGGGCTGGCAGCGAAAAAGAGCTTTATTGTTTGGAGACTTTACAAGTGAGAGGGAGGTGTGATCATTGGGTTTGGTTTACATTTCTGGTGTAGGATGTCCATTGCTGAAGTACAAGTTAGGCGTTCCCTTGCTTTGTACAGGTGGTCTAGCTGCAACTGTCTAATTTACAATCATGGGGATTGACTATAATGCCCCAGTTTGTTAATACCTCAGGGGCAGGATTTTTTTTTTTAAGCTGAACTTGTACTATGCAAGGTAAGTAAATATGCTTGGTTGGACACGTATTCATTTATAATGAAGCTATGCATTTATAAGCAAAACGGCACGTATTTAGCTAATTCACCACTTGCCATGTTCATATTTATTCATTTCTGTGTGGGTTTTCCTCACTGAAAATTTAGCTAAAAAAAGGAGCCGATACTCAGAGAGTCATGTACATGTAAAGACCCTTTAATTTGTTTGGGGTAATACAGCCTAAGTCAAAATTATGCAGAAGAACATGCGTAATGTGGACAATAGTACTTCCATGCGTAAATAAATAAGACGGTGACAGGTCAGCTTATGACGAGTAAAGAGTTTGGGTTGCGGAATTGGGTAATGACAACTAGGAAGTGGTTCTGGACAATAAGACACAAAAACAATAGGTTGTGAATGATACTTGGAGACGCTAAATGATTCTTCCTACTGTCAAAGATCAATTTTTAGAACATCATATATGTGCTCGTGTCACATTGTTCGGAAAAAAAGGTCAGATCTTTCGAATTACGAAAGGATAGGTTCTGCTGCTTTTCTATTTGTCCATAGTGAATAGAATAAGCTTGGAATGTATTTGGCGTACTTTAACATTGGAAGAAACTAAATTCAATTCACATGTCGCAGTCGTGGCATCAAAAAGGGAAAGAGAAGTGAATGACTCGGCATTACAAAAATAGTAAGACAGCCAAACTATGTATGTGTTTATTTATTTATTCATTTATTTATTTATTTATTTATTTATTTATTTATTTATTTATTTATTTATTTATTTATTTATTTATTTATTCATTTATTTATTTATTTATTTATCTATTCATTTATTTCTTCATTTATTTTTTCTTTCTTTGTTTGTTTGTTCGTTCGTTTGTTCATTCATCTGTCTGTCTTTCTATCTATCTATCTATCTATCTATCTATCTATCTATCTATCTGTCTGTCTATCTATTTTTTTATTGACATCAATTTAGACAAACAGAGACAGTGAGAGAGAGAGAGACAGGGACAGAGAGACAGAGAGAGAGAGACTTTCCTACCTACAGAGTGCAGAGTGTGAGAATTGCCACATTGTTTTCTTATTTTTTTGTATTTCTTTCTTAATGTCTTATTTATACATACAACTCAATGTCATCAAGCTATCAAACCATACAGAACTTTCAACGACATAATGTATTGTACATACTTTTATTTTAATATGGTGTCTTGTCAGTCTATTGGCAAGAGTCAAATAAAGTTGCTGTACATATGCGTTTTGCCACCAGCAAGCATAAGCATTTTTAACGTGCAAACCTTTAGTGTGGCATGTATGATATTATCCATAGATAACAAACCGCTTGCCAAGCACTGGATTTCTTTTAAATGTGCTTGTTCTACATCGAAACACTCTGCCCTACATCCGCAAAGCTGATTCTTCTATTTCTCTATCAAAGCACATTATACACACACACACACACACACACACACACACATATATATATATATATAACGTTTTGTGTTTTCGGCGAAACGGTGATGACTAATACATTAATTGCTGTTTTCACTAGAGTCTTTACTAAATGCGTATCACGCCAGTATCACTTCCTGCTAATAGATTTACTTAAAAGAATATACTAGGTAATTAAGTTAACTGCTTGAAGATGTTCCCCACACATATCAATGTATGCTTATTAGTGTGGAGGCTTATGGAGTCCCGTGGGCTTTTGATGAAGATTTTATAAAACCTACTCAGAAGTGTTAAATACATCTGAAATAACAGAAAAAAAAAAACATGTTGGTACTTTGCCAACATGTTAGATTCAAAATGGCCTCCATTTTTCAAAATGGCTGCCAAATTTCTAATTTTTGTCCAATTTCAGGTCCCTTAAAGGTCCTTGCAGTATAAAGCACCTTATTTGGGTATTTATTTTCATAACTCCCGGCTATAGTTGGATTTTTTATCTGCAAATTGAATCTTGGTCAATTAAGGCTCATATTTGTCTTAAAAGTATCAAAACATTGGATCAAAAGAATGTAAACCGAACCGAGATAAATGACTTTATTTTGAATCAGTATTATGGCACCAGTATATTACTACCACCAAGGGCATCATCTCCTCCCTTACCAAGTTCATACCTGTATGACTGCGGGACCTATTTTAAACTATTATCATTCTCACCTTCATCGTTGCCATTCTCATATTGTGAGTTTATATTGGAACAGTATTATTAAACAAGTGTATTGCTACAATCAATTGGCATCATCACCTCCTTTATATATTTCACATTTGTATGATAAGAAAATTATCTTAACTATCATCATTCTCATCTTCCTCATTGTCACTCTCATATTGTGATTTAACATTGAAACAATATTACGTATGACACATTAAAGTGCATTGCTACAATAAATGACATCATCACCGCCATTACCCAGTTCATATTTGTACGATTAGGATTACTATTATATCTATCATCGTTCTCATCTTCATCATCGTCACACTCGTATTGTGAGTAAACATTGAAACAACATTATGACACATTAAAGTGTATTGCTACATTAAATGACATAGCCATCGCCATCTCCATTACTAAGTTCATACTTGTGTGATTAAGATAGCTATTTTAACTACCATCGTTCTCTTCTTCATCATTGTCACTCTCATATTGTGAGTTGTGGTGTCCAGCTGGTGACTTCCCTACACCGTGAAAGTGGGCCGCATCTGGTGATTGCCATATACAGTGGCAGTCTGCTATAGCAGTTGGCTTGTTCATTTGGGCAATGAAGATGGAAGCAGTTCATCATAATTCCAGAGTCATGGATATGGTGAATCTACTTTTGGTGCTTCATCCAAAATATATCATTTATGCCAGTTGAGCCACAGGCAAGAAGTTCACCAAGACCAAACTGTAGTACATAAGTGACGTGTGAACTGTTCTACATGTGCTGTACATGGCAATAACCAGCTAGTAGGATAAGCTGAGATGCACTTTGCTTTATTATTAGGTGGGATGAATTTACTGGGCTGAGGGTGAGGGGAAACCTTACGACCAAATTTAGTAAATTTCATTTTCTAAACACATAAGTTCTGACTACAGAAGTTTCCATTCTGTTAGATACTGCCCAGATTTGATATTTTTCTAGTGTTTACCCACTCTGGCTGAGAACAGGCGAATAGAGTTGGTATGTTTTTACATTCGGCACATAAAGTGCTGGAGGGTATTGTCATCCCCTACATCGTCAGTCCATCGGTTCATCCGTCTTGTCGATGTTATCTTGGTATTTCAAAAAATATTCACCATAGTTGTACCAAATGTTATCGAAGGTGCAACTCGTAATGGACCAGTTTGCTTTTGAAAACGAACATCTTCATATTATTTTTACACTTTTAATCAAACTTTTCAAGAATCTATTTCAAGGCCGTCTAAGTGGCGCACAAGGGGACGATGTTACCATATTATCTAAAAAAATATTAACCAAACTTTACTAAACATTTGTCACAGAAGAACCTTGTGATGGGAGGTTCCTAATGAAAACAGGCTTCCACTGATTATTTCTTAACTTTTTATGAAAATTTTAAAGTATTTATTTGAAGGCCGTCTGAGTGGCGTCAACCCTGGCGGTGCTCCCGCGATAATTTCAAACAATTTTGATTGCACCGTTACCAAATTTTTGTCAGAGATGCATCTTCTGATGGACCAGGGTCCTATAAAGGTTCTAATTAAAAAATAGCATCCTCTTGGTATTTATAAACTTTGTATGAAACTTTAAAATATTTATTTCAAGGCCGTCTGAGTGGCGCAAAAGGAGACAATGTTACCATAATATATCAACAAGGATCTATTGCAGCTTCATCAAATTTTCATCATAGATAGCTGAAAATAATGATAAATTGAATATTCACTGAAAAAATGATGCTGACAGGTTTGGGGAGGGAAGAAAATTAATGTATGTTTAGTTCTGTGGTTTTTAGTTTTTAATCATTGACCGAGAGCATGGATTGAATCAAGGCAGATTAAGATAATGTACAAAACCAGTGTATTTATGAACATTTTAATTTTCTGTTGTCAAGAAAAGAAAAATATTTAAAAAAAGCAAATTTCATTAGAGATGCACATTATAAAGGACTATGTACCTATTGAAAACCAGCTTCCTCACATTATTTTGAAACTTGTTATAAAACGTTTGAAGTATTTATTTGACACTCTCTGATCATGATTCAGATTCAGATTCAGATTCTTTTATTCAACAATAAATTCAATACATTTCAATTGTTAGGTAATAATGACAGAAATATATATATATAAACAAATGCAAAACAAAAAGTAGGAGAAAGTGTACATTATTACCACAGAGAATAGATAGTCAGGATGACCCAGCTAAGGATGAAAACATCCGCTCTCGCATGGGCCACCTAAATAAATTTACTTGGTAAGTTAACACCTTGCTTCAGAACAAAGCACCACAGGTGTGTTAGGACAGTTGAACTGAATGAGACAAAGATAGCATAATTTACATACAAATATTCTTTATGAATCCTCATGGCAAACAAAGCAATTTGGAACAGTACATGTTTCAGAGTATTGGTCAATGTAAAGTCTTTTAACATATATTGAGAGAGAGAGAGAGAGAGAGAGAGAGAGAGACAGACAGAAAGAGACAGAGAGAGACAGACAGAAAGACCGACAGACACACAGAGAGAGAAGTGGACAATGTTACCATAATATGTCAAGAAGGATTCATCTCAGCTTCATCAAATTCTTGGTGCAGTCACACCGTATTATTACACCTGCAAAGTCTCAAAAAAAAAAAAAAAATGCAGAATTTGGAAAAAAACTTTGTGTGGGCGCCGAGGGTAATCCTTATCTGAATGCTATTTTCTGATCATGAGGTAGGCACTAAACACCTATTCCATGTTTTGAAAAGCTGTAAATTCATGGGGCATGTTATCTCTGCTTAGCTCTCATCTATAATTGTTACTCAAAATGTTTCTGTGGACAAATGTTAATTGAAGACATGAAAGCAGATGGTTTTCTATATAGTTGGCCACTTTTAGGGCAATTAGAGGACAAAACCCCAGAATTAATGGGGTTAATCAAGCATATCTAGAGGCTTTGCTACAGTCATTGTGCAGAAAAAAGTCTTTACAAATAAATGTGCTTGGATCATGGCAAGAATGTGTTTCAAGATTGAAAATCATGACACAATGTTGTTACATGGCTCATGACACAATGTTGTTACATGGTTGGCGTATGATAATTAACTCTCACATAATGTTAGTTGGAGAATATTGGCTTTTTATGTAAAATGACATAGTGGCTTGCGGGGGGTGGGGTGGGGGGAGTGGCGGTTGGGCAGCCATTTTGAGGAAATTGTGGCTATCTTGAATTGTGATAACTACAGTGCTATAAATACCCTCATTGATGCCAGTAACAACCAAAATAAAGGCAAAATTTAAATAAACTATTTGAACGCTAAACATGTATGAAAAACATTAAAAATTGAGATAAAATTTTTAAGATATTTTAAATTTTGGTGTCCAATAATATTTAGGTTTAATGTAAAAGACATAAATAATGTTCCTGGATGACAAAAGGTTAAAATTTGATACTTAGATTTATGAAATATATATGAAATATGAAATCTATTGATAGTATATCTTCTATGCGAATCCACATATATGTGGACTCAGACTGCAAAGTGTCAATTTTATGTCCCCACCAAACAATCAAATAACTTATGGGCTACTCATACCTAAATTCAAATCGAATTGACTGAAATTGCGACATTTTAAAAACAACACACACTGGTCATCGAGCAACATTTTTAAGTGATACTATATGTGATATGTTCCAAAATATCACTTGCCGACCCATTTGCCACTTTCCCGTGACCTACTGGACATATTTTGTTCTTCCAATTCGAATTTGTATTGATTCAATTCGTATCGAGCACTCAAGTATGAACAGCCCATTAGTTATTGTAGCTTACTCTGACCCCAATTAGCTTAATTTGATTCACAGATCCTTCGCAGAGAGAAACCCATGAACTGTATAGGGAAAATCGAAGATGACTCTGTAATTCATCTTTTTATTTGGCTATAAAAACATTACCTGTTCATGTTTATCAAAACAGCTTGAAAGAGAGAAGAGGAACAAATAATTCATGTTGGCGACTATGTGTCCAATCCTCGTCACATCCTACGAAAATTTACTACTACTATTATCCAATTGAAAGAAATATTGTAACCATGCTTGATGGTCTTACGACACACAGTCCTTCAGTTCGCAACACACCTCTGTTTGCAAGACGGAAAAAACGATATACATGTATGTCAAGTCCTCGCTAAGTTATGTCAGCAATTTTACAATAAGTGACAATAACTAAAAAGAAATAATTAACAACATCCTTAATTGACCTATACGGCCCCCAATCCTTCGGTGCGATAACAGGTGTACACTACCGTTCACAAACGGAAAGTTTTTCATTAAAAATATATGTGAACTACACTACACAGTCCAAATCCTTGTACCATGACAATACTTAAGTCTTCAACATTATTCCCTCTAACTGTTAGATAGAACGGTTTTTTTGAAAAAGCATAATTTCAACTTTATTGTGAAATATACATAGTAGAGCTTTTTGGCTTATCCTTAAATGAAGGCATGCACAGGTTGTTGGGATTTTTAGGTGCTGATACGCTTTTTAGACACTTGTTAAAAATATTCCTGCCATTATAATTAGATTACCAAGTGTACATGTACATGTATCGCATACGTTTGGCACAAAGTGTAAAGTGTTTGAAAGCGTTCGGCTTTCACCAAACGCGTTTGGCAAAGTGTTTGAAAGCGTTTGGAAAAGTGTTTAAAAGCGTTTGGCAAAGTGTTTGTAAAGCGTTTGGAAAGTGTTTGGAAAGTGTTTGCTACGCGTTTGCAAAACGTTTGACTTTCACTGAAAGTGTTTGGGAAACGTTTGGAAAACGTTGGTGCGTTTGGCGTTTGTTAATTTGAACGCGAGCGTAATTGTATATATATATATATATATATATATATATATATATATATATATATATATATGACGCCAATGCCAGAAATGCAACCCGAAATGTTAATTGAGGCAGAAACGTCTCTTTTGTGCGATAAGTATTGATATCAGAGGGTTTAACGCCTGGCACCTTGGCCTTCAGCATCTGGTTCTGTGTGTTGCCGAGAATAAAACAAAAGCATTACCAGCCTACTTTTCCTTCAGGAGTTCAAAATTTCACTGCTGGTCATATTCTGCACCCATGCACATTGAGTGCTCACATGCTTTGTGATTGTAGATGCAGAAGCCCATGTGACGGGTTGGTATTATCAATATTCTTACACACTAAAGCGTTTCATTAAAAAAAAACAAAATGGATAGAAATACTGTAGCAGTATGCTGTAATGTGTAGCAATGTAGAATAATACTGAACTCGGACTATAATTTGAGCATATTTAAATATTTTCTTCCTTGGGTCACTTTAATCGAAGGTCAAGTAACTAAGAATAAACTCAGTAATTGATTAAAACTTACATGTTGTGCACGCCATGATATAACAAAAATCGCAATAAAAATTACGCTAAAATGCTGAACGATGTACAAGAAATATAAATAAATGAAAGCTTAAAGATTCAGTGCACACCCGAGTGAGAATATAGCCGCGCACATTGCAGCAGTCAGGAAGTTATACTGCCAAGACAACAAGTCACCCTCGGAACTACAAGAAGCTGTTTCTCAAGGAATAATGCTAAAGAAACGCAGCTTCGTCTTGAGCAAAGAGCCCGCTTCGACAGAGGATACTTTTAGTTACCCTGTGAAGGAGCTCAAGGTAAGGAAAATGGCCTATAGACCATTGTATGACATCTGTATATCCTGAGGCTGATAAAGATACAGATGTCATCCAGCAGTGTATATTTCTGTAATCTGTGATCCTTCATGGAGCAACAATTTTATCTTGTATCGTTAAGGAACAGACAAAAATATTTCCTTCCTTGATAACGAGGGAAACTTACAGCCACCATGGTCACTTATGCTTGCAAAGCGTAGAGATGGGGGTCACAGTTACAGAGTGAGGTTATCCGTCGATACAGAATCAAGCCGGGGATACAGACTTGTAGGGCTGCTTCAAAATTTGCCCGAAGAGCAAAAAAGTATGAAAAGCCCCGAGATTGGATGAAAGACGGAAGCAGTGAGTTCAATAAAGGCAGGACCATGCACTGCAGGCGACATTTAATTTGCTTTTGTCGTTTTTTAGAACAACGGGAAAAAAGGCTATGTCCATTCATTGATTCTAGACCGATAAAGATATAGCATTGTCACTGATGAATAAATCAATGAGTAATATAAAATGGAAAAAGAAATTCTTCAAGACTGCTGTGTTTGAAAAGGGAATTCATGTCCGTGGCAAACAACGCTCAAGAGTTACAAACTTCACTCTAATAGTTTATTTAAGAGCCAGTCAGCTATGTGGCATGATGGGTAGGAGTGTGTACGTTAGAAGTATGGGTGGCGCATTCGAATGCACAACGATATTTTTGTCGGGGGCGAGGGGGGGGCTTCCATTATTTATTTTGTTTATTTATTTTTTTTCTTTATTAATTAATTAATATATTTATTTATTAGATTATACAATTATATTAGGTTATATATTTAGAAGTATGGATGGCTCGTTCGAATGCACAAGGATTTTTTTCTTTGGGGGGGTTTGGGGTAGGGGGGGCTTTCATTTATTTTTTTTTCTGTATTATCTAATTAATTTATTTATTGATTCATTATAATAAATTATTCATTTATTTACCGCCATCACAAAAGAAACTATTATTATCCTATGGAGAACGTACCTTCAACAAAATGACGATCATCCTTATTAAATTCCTTTAGATCTATTTGATATATTTTATTTCCCCAGAAGAATGAGTGTGCAGTCAATTATTATTACTATGATCATATATTCATCATCATTTGTATTAATTTTATATTTATTATTATCATCATCATCAGAAGTCGTAGAAGCATAACATTATTATTAGATTTGCATTGCACATTGCCTGTAAGGCATAATAAACTTAAAGTGTTGAAAAACGGATGTGTATGTTGTTTTCAATATTAACTGAATTTCCATAATAACTACATGATCGTCTTAGCTGTATGGTAGAGCATGGTTTATAGCACTCCGTCTAATTGTCTGCAAACTGACCGA
Organism: Hermodice carunculata; assembly: GCA_964020975.1. NCBI lineage: Eukaryota > Metazoa > Annelida > Polychaeta > Eunicida > Amphinomidae > Hermodice > Hermodice carunculata. The sequence continues at coordinate 59,116,078 of OZ026623.1, read as the reverse complement.
AAGTCTCAAGAACCTGTGTGGCACAATGGTTAGAGAGGATATCTTACATTCGAAAGGCGACGGGTTCGAATCCATGTGTCTCTCTTCATTCTAATATAATATGCTTTAATAGTACAAGTCTTATGGAGCAGATCAACAATGTAATAGGAAGAAAGAAAGAAAGAAATTGTCCACCTTCAAACTGTGACACATAGTAGAAACAAAAGAAAGAAAGAAATTTTCCACCTCCAAGCTGTGACACACAGTAGAAACAACTGATGCTCTGCTGTATGGACGGGTTTAAAGGCTTTGAATGTAACAAGACTGTCCATTTTAGAAATAAAAACAGGTATACATGTGCCAAAACGTGTTCGTACCTGTACCTTTGAGCTGATATTGAAACGTTCTTAGTCTTATTGGAATATGTAATATTCTACAGAGTACGCTTTAATTAATCTTACGGTCAACTTGATATGACCGTATCCCAGATGTATATTTCCGTTAAACCCACAAATGGATAAAACATATTGAAATACATAAAGAAACATAACATAATAGACATGCAGAATAAAATGTCAGATATAAGAGGAATGAAAAAGTGGGAAATTTGTGAAATATAGGGCTGCAAAACCTTTTCCATTATGAAAAAGCACCGTTGCATTTTAGTGACTGGAGAGATTAGAGTGCCTCATCTTGTCTTAACTATCTTTTCCTTAAATATCCAGATACGTATAGAGCGTTTGACGCTTGTTAACGCTTAAAGTGGATCCTACAGGTCAAAATTTTCACTGACAGTTCAGTTATTAAGTTTTTCAAATATTGCAACTGACCATAACAACCGTTCCCAAAAATAAGGTAGCTTTGAGTTGAACCAGATTTATTTTTTCTTCATAATAACTACTAACACCAAACATTTTAAGTTTTTATTTTTTTTTTAATTTTAACAATGTACTTGTCGATTCAAAAATCAAATCTTGCACACGTGATGATCTTGGCATATTAATCGCTACAGCAATATGAATTTATTTTGATATATTCTAATAAACAACAACAACAACACAAAAAAATAATTGATTTTTAATAATTAAGAACATTGATATTTTTTTAGTAACTTCAGTAGTTTTTATTTGGACATTTTTCCCATCGTTTAACCTAAGAACTCAGAACTCAGAACTCAGAACTCAAAACAGTTTATTCAATATGATATGAAATGGGTTACATCAATTCCAACGTTTGTAGTGACAAAGTGGTAATTAAGCGATAACCAAGAACTCATTATTGAACTAAATGATATTAGGATGACCTTGGCTAAGGATTCTATGATCCGCTATCGCCAAGGCCACCTTTTAGCAAAATTATAATTAGCAACAACTGGCAAAAATAGAGAGAACAGAGATTAGAAGCTTTAATATACAGGGTAAATATAAAGTCACTAAATTACCACAAACATAACAGTGTGCAACCGTACAAGTGTCTTTATATTGCTTCACGAAGAATTGCTTTATGTAGGTTGCGAAACCATTATAAGAATGTGTGAAAAGTTTATCTTTGATACAGGGTTGCGTGTTTTTAAGAGGGTTGGAAGGTAATACCTAATACAATGTTTTGTCGAATTTCTAGAAGGAATAGGAACCTGGCTGTCATTTCTATGTCGAGTGAAATATCGATAAGAAGGTATTGTAGCTGTAAATATGTTGTTAAAGTAATCAGGGGTTTTATTTTCTAAATATCTATAGTAGAATTTTAAGGATTTTAATTTAAGAATATCTGGTACTTGTAAAAGGTTTAACGTTTTAAATAAAGGATCCGTGTGGGCATTATATCTTGCCAAGCAAACAACACGAACAGCCTTCTTTTGAAGTTTGAAAATACGGTCACACGAGAAACCCCACAGAAGAATGCAATAATTTAGATGAGGAAGAAAAAGAGAATTGTAGATTTGTAATAAAATATCTTGCAGAAAATATTTTTTTGTTCTCTTCATAACACCAATAGTTTTTGAGAGCTTATTTCCTATATTGTTAACGTGTGAGTGCCAATTTAAGTTTTCGTTAATTCGTAAACCTAGGAAATCAAATTCACTGGTTTTGTAGATTGGCACATTCTTTATTTTAAGATTTAAGGTGAAATTTAATTTTCGTTGAGGGAAATGAAACACCATATATTTAGTTTTAGCAATATTAATAGATAATTTGTTGGCTGACAGCCAATCACATACCTTGTTTAATTCCATTTCTATGCTATTTGATACAGAGTCAGTGTCCTTGAGAGGAAAATTGAAAGAACTAAGTGAATTGATAAGAGTCGTGTCGTCTGCATAAAAAATCGATTCAAATTTTGAAGATGCCAAATACATGTCATTTGTGTGATTTATAAAAAGAAGAGGACCCAAAATTGAGCCCCTTGGCACTCCAGTTGTAATAGGTTGACACTTCGAAGAAACATCGTCGAATTGGACGTTTTGTTTTCTGTTGTGAAGTAATTTCTAAACCAATTTAAAGGGGTTCCTTTAATACCGTAAGAATTCATCTTATGGAATAGAATTCCGTGGTTCAGAGTATCACAGGCCTTTGATGAATCTAAAAATATTGTGATAGGTATGTCTCCAGTAGCAAGAATCTGAAGAAGACGATCTGTTAATTCCATAGCGGCAGTTTCGGTGGAGTGCAATTTTCTAAAACCATGCTGGCTTGCGTAGAAAAGCTTTTTTGATATAAAAAATTCATACAACTGATTATACACCACTTTTTCAAAAACTTTGGAAATAGCTGGCAGGACAGAAATTGGTCTATAGTTATTCAATAAAGACTTATCGTCTTTTTATAAAGAGGTAATATTTTTGCTATTTTTAATTTATCCGTAAAGATACCTGTGGTGAGAGACTGATTGACAATTAAAGCTAGAGGTACAGAAAGAGAAGTTACTAAACCTTTCAATAAATACATAGATATCCCGTCCTGTCCGGAACTAGTCTTGGGTTTAATTTTTTTGAAAATCATAGAAATGTCATCTGGATATACATGTGAGAAAGCAACATTACAATCGTTTGGTGTTGAAAGATAAGAAGTAAAAGGTATGGAATTACCATTACTAAACTGTGCTGCTAAATTGGGACCAATATTGGTGAAAAACTGATTAAAACATTCGGCAATTTGGTGCCTGTCAGTTATAATTTTGCCGTTAATTTTGAAGGCCAAAGAAAATTTATTTTTGAATCTATTACCATCCATGACAGGGCGTATTGTGTCCAAAGTCTTTTTTTACATCATTTCTATATTTTGCAAATTTTGAATAATAGTAATTCCGTTTCTGTTCACGGATACATTTGTTGAGGATTTGATTGTAGGTTTTGAGATTAATTTCCGTAGGGCCATACAAAGGTGACTCGTGTGACATGCATTTTAATTTCTCGTATAGATTATCACGACATTTGATAGATCTAAGAATGCCGTTGGATATCCAGTTATTTTTCTTAATCTTATATTTGTTGAATTTAATTTTTCTTATGGGCATATGTTTTTCTTTGGCCTTGATCAAAATAGTTTATAACGTGGAGTAATTAATATTTGGGTCATGATGTGAATTTGTATCAAGTAATTGCATAATATTACAATTATTGATCTCATCATAAAAATTATGTACAGAATTAGAGTCTAATTTTTCATCTAGAATATATTTGGGCGGGTTTTTTATATTTAGAGCTTGGTCAATGAATGTAAAACAGGGCATGTGATGAATACGGGAAAAATGAAGGCCTGTCACTCGCGAAAAAATGTGAGTACCAGCGATAACAGCACTGTTAATTGTAATAAAACAAACATTGGGGAACCATCATTCAATACACACAAACAAAATAAATAAATGAACGAGCGATCGAACAGACGAACAAACAGACAAAGATAAAGACAGACAGGCAAGCTAACTAACTAACTAACTAACTAACTAACTAACTAACTAACTAACTAACTAACTAACTAACTAACTAACTAACTATCAAACTAACTAACTAACTAACTAACTAACTAACTAACTAAATAAATAAATAAATAAATATATATATAAATAAATGATATAACGAATTAATGAATCTGCCATTACACGCTAAATTTTGTATGATTAATAAACAATAACAGATAAATTAACTTAGCTTAACTATGACGAGAGGTTAAAAACCCACGTTAGACTGGTGGGTCCCCCAAAATTATATATGCAAAATTATGTTTACACGTTAAGTTTCTTGATGTAGATTTCAACTTATTTTATTTCTTGGAAGAAAAAACGATTGGAGAGCAGGCAAAACCTACATGAACCCCTCTCGTGATGTTGAAATTGATGCTGAAATTTCTGCTCAAGTTAAAATCAGCTGTCCATATATATATGTGTGTGTGTGTGTGTTTTGTTTTGTTTTTCTGTTGTTTTTTTTGTTTTTTTTTTTTTTTTTTGTTTGTTTGTTTTTTTTCTGTTTTTTTTTTTTTGTTTTTTTTGTTTTTGTTTTTTGTTTTTTTTTTTTTTGCTACAATTATCAAGCAGGAATATGCTTTTGGTAAATGTAGTTTTATGTATATTGTATATTTCTTGTTTTGCTTCGCTCTATTTCGCCATATGCACCCTTTCTCGTTCCTTTCCGTGATAACTTTGAGGCAGACATGGTACAACTGGTGCGTGCACCATGTTTAAACAAATGACATTGCCTACTATTTTCCAAAACATGATTAAAGACGTTCGATACACTGGTCAAAAAAATTTAGAAATCTCTGATTTTTGGTGAACCAAGATTTTGCCATGTGAACCAAAACGCAAGCAAAAAATTGGCATGTCATGGTGCTACTTTTGTCGCTAGGGGGCACTTATGTAAGGACTTCAGAAATTTGATAGCAAACATCATATATGTGGGTAAAAGCAAAAAAAAAAAAAAAAAAAAAAAAAAAAAAAAAAAAAAAAAAAAAATATGCATAAAATAACTCAATATGAGTGTATGCAATGTATATCAAGCCTTTTAAAAACAAATATGTAGAAAAAACATGCTGGAATGTGACTTTAAATTCATCTCGTCTTGCAAAATTGTATAAGTGCACACATTATTTTTTAAGTTTGAAATAGAAAAGAATATTTGCAAATCCCTGAAAAATTGTAGAGGGTTTCCAAAATATGCACTGATTTCATTGATTAACAAAAAAAAAAGATATCGTACGTTGCTTTTTTTCCGCAATTGTACAAAGAATTCATGCATGTTGACTTCATTTGTTGTAAGTTCATAGGTACAAGGTATCCATTCATTATCTAACTTCGATACCATTTCAATATACATGTATGTAGGTTAAATAAACGGCAGTACGTCGTTAATTTTATATTCCAGTCATAATATATACTTTCATAGTTTTTATGAGAAGAGGCAAACATTTTAAGATTCTCTCCATAGTGCAATACAGCAATGTAGAAAAGAGGAAAATATAAGAATATCAAAATTATAGTTGCCTTAATACATTGTCGAATGGTGACACAGGCAGCATATTATCAAATATGCCTGTGCCACCTTTTGACGCTGGGGTATTACTGTGGTTCCCCCCCCCCCACTCCCCACCCCCACCCCCCAGTTGGGACAGCGTTTATCGTACCACATTCACAAGAAATGTAAAGTACACTGGCAAAGCAATATCGTTTTTCTGATTCTCTATATTTTCGGGACAATTTCTTTTTTTTTTTTTTTTTTTTTACAATCCTCGCGTACAAGATTATCAGCTAGTACACTTAGTTCCACTATTCTCCGACCTTCGTCCCAGTTATAACTGTCAGTGTTTATATGTGCATGTGGCATTTGGGGGGGTGGTGGCACTTTCGACGTTGGCTTGGTCAGCGTTCGCTGATTGTGTACATGCGTTTTGGTCTACCACTGCCGTGTTTCCACGTATTCTGCCTTGTTTAAAAGCCTTTAGTCCTTTGTTTTGGCATTTGTTAAAAAACCGCCCATTCTTTTTCCTTTTCACTCTTCGTAAACAATCCATATTTCTCAAACGGAACTGTGCAAAATAGGAAAAGCGAACAGCAGCTAGTGCAGGTATCGACAAATAACAGCTCTAACTGTATGGAGGCACTAAACCATAAATGGTTGCGCATAGCGCGGTGTACCGAACGTCTTTAAGGTGGCGGCACCGTTACGAGCGCGTAACACAGACTCGCGACTTTGACCTGATGCAACTTGCCTATTTTTCGTATGTTACCAACAAAACTATATATTTTCGATATCTCACAGATGTTAGCATTATCAGGAATCATATTTGAATGTCATGAAATTAATTTTGATGCTGTTTGGAGCCGTTTTGTGAATGGGTATGAAATCACACATTTTGCAAGGATTTCTGATAAAATATTATTTTATTCTGACTGACAACTGTAAAAAATTAAACTGTAGACCAATACGCAGGAAACGTATCTTCCCTTACCGAAATTGAAGGTGTTTTTTTTAGCGGGAATATGGTGGAAATATGATGGAATGGCGGATTCGTGGTGGACAATCCGGGAAAATGGCGTATTTAGGGCGGAAATTGGGTGGACAATGGCGTAAAATTGACGGACGTTTCTTACACCATGGTGGGAATATGGTGGCCATGTGGCAACGTTGGGTAAAAAAGGGCGGGATTTGGGCGGTCATGATGGGAAGTTCATGGATCAATCCGGGAACAGGGCGGATCGTTGTATAATAACCAAAGTTCCAAGGTGGGAACTTGACGGCATCTGCTTCTTTCCTCAAACAAAATGCCTGGAGAATGACGGCTTGTTCTTTAACTATAAAGAACATTTGCAGGCAGTTGTAAAAATGTCTAACTCTATGATGGAAATTTACTTGCACAACATTTTTGGTCAAAAACATTGGCGGAAATATGGTGGCACATGTAGAAATGTCAAGAGTCCAAAGGCGGATCTTTACTGGCATAACATTTTTGGTCAAACACAATGGTGGAAATATGGTGGCTTTTTTTGCAACTGAGAAAAAAGTTTGCTTCTATATGCCAAATTCCCAAATCCTATAGCGGGAATTTACCAGCATTGCATTTTTGGTCAAAGGCAGTGGCGGAAATATGGCGGTTTGTGAACCTAAAATTGGTGGCACTTCAGAAAATTTCTTAAGTCTCATGGTGGAAATTTACTGGTATGATGTTTTTGGTCAAACACCATGGCGGTTATATGGCGGCTTTTTTGAGTGAAGAAAGTTTGTTCAAACACATTGGCAGAAATATGACAGCCGTTTTATGAATTAAGATTTGGCAATGTACATTGTCAAAATATTATATACAATGGCAGAAATCAAAATCAAGCTATTTTTTTGTCCACATAATGACAGAAATATGGCAGTGGCGCAATCTTGGTGACCCCCCCCCCCCCCCAAAAAAAAGCAAAGTCTTGGAGCAGTAATGTAAATGAATGAATCAACTTTACTGAAATACACCATAACATTTACCATGGTGTATTCATACAACAAATAACCTATACAATAATAAAACAAAACAACCCCCCCCCCAAAAAAACTAAAACAAAAACAAAAAAACAAAGCCAAACATAATAATACATACAAAAATGTTCACTGGGTTGTATTCTTATAAATGTTAGATATATCAATTGCAAATAGTCATAATTGACAAAATGATTGATATCATTCTGGGAAAATATTTATCATCTGTATTTTCATGAGTTTAAATAACCCTGTATCCCTTTTAAATTAATAATTTGGGTAGATTTGCATAGAAAAGAGCAATTTTGACAGCCCGTTAAATACTATACAGATGATGTAAAAAGGAAAAAATATATACTGTTTTATTTCTCACTGAATGTTAGTCTCCAAGGGACCTCCCCCACTATTTAGGGTTCGACATAGTGGATGGAGGTCCCTTGGGGCTGACAGAATGCACTTCAATTTTACACATAATATGTATTTGTTCATGTATTTTTGTTGTTTTGTTGTAATTAAGTTGTTTTACCAAAATCTATGACCATAGTCCATACCCCCTGTAGTCCATAGAGTAGGGACCTGCACACAAAATTTTAAAATTGGAATATCATGAAGAAAATGTCATCTTGAAGATCTTGACAAAAATACATTATCTTTTAAAATTTTGTCTTTGTGACAAATATTAGTGAAAATATTGCAATTTAACTGCACTCCTGATATGCCCACACCCTCCCATTAAGTCGCTGCATTATGTAGCACCTTCAAAGCGGTGACCCACTGGGTGTGATAAGCCACGCGTGACATCGGCTGGTCAGGCATACAGAGCATGGGCAATTTCTCCAGACCTGTTCACTTCTGAACTCATATAATTCAGTTACTCTCATTTTTGTTTACAAACATAAATACAGTTGCATAATACAATTTTTCTGTATTTTATAATTTTCTTCTTTGCATATTGGTGAATATGGATTTATGGCTTGCATAAGTGATCACTAGAACAATCTAGTTTCAAACACTAAAATGATTATATTTTACCAACAAGAGTAAAGTTACACATGCTTTTACATCATTTTACCAGCATTTATCAATGTCTGTAATTAAATTACCTTATCTTACAGGGCAGATTGGTTGAACAAGGCAGAGATTCAGCAAGAGTAGCATCACTTGCAAGAGCAACTCTCCTTCTGTAAATGTCACGGACAATGCATTCTGTGTTCAATTCTTTTGCACAAACTTCTGAAATTTTCAATTGTTGAATATTTCAGAGGGTTTATCAGGAACATAGTAGGTAGAAAAATGTCCTAGAAAGGGGAATAAAAAAATTATTCTTGCTGTAGTTGTACAATGTGTTTGTTTTATTGGGGGGGGGGGGTCCTGTATTTCTCAGATAACAATTTTCTTCGATACACATGTGTAAAGTATCCTAAGCAAAAACGTTTTTATATCTTCTGCACTGTTAATCATATTTTTCATCTCAGTTACAATAAAATTAGAGTGATGACTGAACAGCCCATGCTCAGCTGACCAAAGCTTGTTCACAAAATTAAAGCTGTAACTCAGTAGAGCTGTGTTGAGTTCTACCTGAGTGCATATGACATTTAGAATTATTTCTAAGATTTGCCTGAAGAAAAATTCATAAATTCATAAAAATATGAATTAGTCTTAGAATGCCGATTGACTTGCATAGTAATCAATAATGATGTATTTACTGATAAGTACTCAAGTTGAAAAATCGTTAATAATCAAGAATCCACTGTTGTGTCATCTAGTTAACAAGTCAGTGTCACCCTTTCACCAAGTTTCAGCTTAATCTGAGTGACTGTTCTAGAGAAATTGAAATAGCGATGTACACAAAAAATCAGTAAAAAATTGAAAAAAATCAAATCTTTAAAACTCCAAAAATCACAGGAGCGTGACCATTTGAACAAACTTGGTAGAGATCCACACCAGGTATACTGCCACCAAGTTTGAAGTGAATCTGGCCCACGGTTTTGGAGAAGTTGAAAATGTAATTGTGAATGGACTGAAGACTGAGCCTCCAAAAAGCTCAGCCTGACTAGCAAGTCAGCCGAGCTAAAAAACACTTGATAGTACATTGGTCAAACGAACTTTAATTTTTAAAGTTTATAAAAGAAGTGGGCTGTGTGAACAGTCCAAAGCTCAGCTGACCTAGAGATTCATCACACTTGTAGTTCTGTGAACTTGGGATATGACAAAATAGGTAGACAATTATCAAGGGTACATCCCTGACCAAGTTTCACACAAATCTGGTCAAAATTATTCAAGTTATAACCATTACAAGAAATTCTCATGCTAAACTTTCCTATAAAAACTTTCTAAAGATTTCCCGCCAAAAAATCCAAAAACCACTGGAGCATGACCATTAGAACAAACTTGTTAGAGACCCACCCAAGGTACATTGCCTCCAAGTTTGAAGTCAATCTGACCGACGGTTTTGGAGAAAAAGTCAAAAATTGGAATTTTCATTGGAATGCCCATTGACTTGCATAGTAATAAATAGGTTAGGTGCATTTACCAACAAGTACCCGAATTGAAAAAAATCATTAAAAATCAGGAATCCACAGCAGTGCTACCTAGTGAACAACAGTGGTCCTTCCACAAGGAACATATCCACCAAGTTTCAACTTAATCTGAGAGACGATTCTGGAGAAGTTGAAAATAGCAAAAAACACACATATCATAAAAAAAATTAGCACCAAAAAAAAAAAAAAAAAAAAAAAAAGAGGCACCACCTGGTAAACAAATTAAGAAGTAAAGAGCCCCCTAGGAGTGTACCTGTGTGATATCGAAGTAATTGGGTGAACGGTTTCAGATATTTTTTTATGATTTGTACCGAAAAGAACCGAAAAAAAAAATCACAAAAAATTGAAAAAAATCACTGAAACATGACCACTTGAACAATCTTTCTAGAGACCCACCAAAGGTACATCCCTGCCAAGTTTGAAGTCAATCTGGCTGACGGTTTTGGAGAAGTGGAAAATGTGAATTGTGGACGGACAGACGACGGATGACTGACCATCCTCAATAAACTAGGCTGACTGATAAATCAGCTGAGCTCGTAATCAAAATCTAAACTGGAAGCACATGAGTTATCATTCTCACACCTTTTTATACAAAGATTTTCAGTCATTTATTTGCACAATTAACAAATAAATTAAACTTAAAAGTTACCAAATAATAAATCTATTAATAATTACATAAACTAAATGTATAAAAAACATAAATGAACAAATTGCATTGTAACTATAATAGTGCATGATTTCAAATATACTTATTTTTGCCTTTAAAAAGACATACACAAACTTACACTTTTGACATTTTGTTTATTTATGTACTACCCTCTCCTGTTTAAAATTTTAAGTAACAGAGTTCTGAAAGCTTGGAGAGGAAGTTTCAACCTCCACCAAAGCTTGAAGAAATTACACAAAGAAGAATGTGACAAAGAACAGATTTTTGTTATGGCAGTTTGAAGGGGAATGGGGGGCATAGACACACATCGACTGAATCAACAACTCAAGCAGCTGCAAGTGACGCTGCTCATGCAGACTGCTTATGTAACGCTCTGTGTGCATGACCTAGTTTGCACTGGGGTCTGACCTGAGGCACACTCAACGGGTCACAATTTCTTTCTTGCCATTTGCACGTGTGGACAGGAATCTACACTGCAGTCTGCACACACGGCTTCAAATAGTAGTTCTATGTTTAAATATGAGGCTAAGTTACTGAACCGTTCCGTCAGAAACTTGGTACTCAAATCCAAACATGAAAGTCCCGCTTTTATTTCACCATCAAAGTACAGGTTTGTTGTTGTATATCTATAGTTACTCCCCACATCGAAAACTTGTATTGTTCAGAGTTGTTGATCGATCAGCTGTTTACAGGTTTCCTAAAACAACCATTTATCGCCCACTAGCGTATACACACTGTGCTACATACTGTAAAACAACAGAGTATACGTTCAACTAACCTGGCGAATTCTAGTCTATTCTGTAAACATATGCCTTCCATTAAAACAACAGCAGGGATGAGCAATGGATCCAGAGCACTCAGGTATTAACAACTGATCAACAGAAAACTGTGTGAACCATGCAAGTTTTGATGACGATCACGTGATCCCGTATTCCGCACGGCGCATGTCATAGCGCACTGACTCGTGTGTTTATATTTATCTATTCACTGAAAATTGTTATTTCATCTTCTTAAAATGTTATCATAACATGCAGGATAATTATAAAAACATATTTGATTTTTTAATTGATAATGTGAAGATTTTTAAGTGCAAGTAAGACTGCTCGGTAGCGAATTGGTGCAAGACTTCTGCTACTTCCGTTTGGCGCAATTTTTACCTGCTGTCTGTGAACGACTGAATGACAGCTGACCTGCAGACGGGAGTTTTCATCGATTAATTGGGTATGGATTCTATTGAACTGTTAAAATAAAGAAGAGAAGATCACAAGATGAATGCAGAATGGGTTGTAGTATTTTATGATGGTGATAGTCCATCATCAAGCAAGCAGTATCAACAGTAAAACCTGTGAATCCAACTGATCATGTTTTGTTGAAACTTGGAACCGGCTGTCAAGTGGCCAGACAAGGTGGCGGACCAAGTCCAGATGAGGTGGGTAACTGCAAGGGTATGCATATTGCCGTCTGAGGGATAATACTAATAGAAGTACAGAAAACTGTCAAAACTTTTCACAGCGTTAACTATGTTAATTCTTCTACTTGTGCATCTTGTAGTTGTACATTATTTTTTTGTTTGTTTGTTTTTTTTTTAATTTACTGACCCTATATGGCTACAATTGAAGTATCACTACTGTCCAACTGGAAATCTCCGTAGTAAAATTTAGATGCCCTGGAGCATTTTTTCAACTTCTTCGCATGAGAAACACTTATTTTGCTACAATGCTCCAGTTGGACAGCCCTGCATGAGTATACATGTACAGCTCCTATCTCATCATTACAAATATAGTGAGGAAAATATTGCATGGACCGACCTGTAAAAATATAATCTGGCCGCATGGAATACAAAAAATCTAAATCTGGGGGCTGGCCGAACAAAAAACTCATCCCCCCCCCATATCAAACGGTCCCTCCTTATCTGATAAAATTTACATTTAAATTATGTTGATTAGATTATATGTCAGAATATTGACTAAAAATGTAAATTAGTTTCTTTATATTAAAAAGGGAATCCAGCTGACTGGTATGCAATTTTTTTGAAAAGAGATCTTGTAGTTGCAGTTATAAGTTAGTGTGTGGAGGACTTGCCCAGTTAAAAAAGCTCTACTTCTTTCTTCTCTCTCTCTCTCTCTCTGTCTCTTCACTATTTCTGCTCTTCTCCCTCTGCCTTAATTTATTCTTTCTGCAGGGATGAAAGCTTGTTTTCAATTTTTCTTTTTTTTTTTTTTTTTTTTTTTAAGGAATTCAGTTTTTTTTCCCAAGACAACGAAAACATAATATCCTTTTTGCCCAGAAAGCCTTATTCACGTAAATAATGAAGGTAGGGGTTTTGGTTTCATTTTTTTTGTTCAGCAAAGTCACTTTCATCCCTGTTTCTGTTCCTCTCATTTCTCATGAGAACTTCATGCAAATTAATGGCCAATTTGTTTTGTGGTGAGCTGTTAAGAGCATTTTTTTATAAATTGTTTATTTTGTAGTCTTCTCCACCACTTATTTTTTTCTGACATGGCATTTGGGCGAGTACATTTTCATGTTTTGCTTCCCCCAAACTTCATTTTAATGGTTCAGCTAATGTAAGCTTTGGTAATCAGTTAAATAATTTGTCTGCCATTTGAGCCTACATGATCACAAAGTTAACTGGTTCTCATAATTTTTTAGGAGAACCAGTTAACTTTGAGATTATGTAGGCCCAAATGGTCCAGACATGATCACAAAACAGTCTTTGCAGTTTACGTTGGTATTGAATAGTGCACTGCAAGTTTTAATTAGTAATGGTTGAAAAATTTTCAGTGGCATACATACATAGTACATATTGCCATATGTAGTTAGCTGTGTATTTTGTCTGGATCTGCAGGTTGTCTTACATGTAAATCAAGGGCAGCCCATTCCAGCTGAACTCAAGCTGCTTGCTATCGTCATGCCATAAGAGTGCTGCTGAAAACATTGAGCAGACTGAGAAATTCCAGACCATCGGTCATGGTGGTAAAGTTACTGGGAGGACTGCTCCAGCCACACAAGTATGGCATTAAAGGCGACAGCAAAGGATTTTTAAAAAATGGGATTGAGACAAAAAGATGTGTGTGAAACACCTGAAGGTGAGATATGAACATAATTCCTTTCTGGCAAAATTTCAGTTATATCTACATGTATGCACAATTTTTTGGCAATATGTCATCAAATTTTACTTGAAAACCAGAAAATACATGTACCTGATACTGAAAATAATTATTTGCTGGGTGTTTAATTAGAAAATTAATGAAACTTAGCAAAATGGATGATTGGTTTGCAAACATGAAATTTGAAGTGAAATTCCATGATAAGTCTTCTTGTCAGTGGGAGACATGAAGTTTTTACCTTTTTTTGTCCCTCCCTCTAGCAATGTCATTTCTCCTGATATTGTAGACATAAATTGAGGTAACCTGAAGCACTTTATTGGAATAATAATGTCATGAAGATAAGATTAAGACCAAGGGTTGAACAATTGTATCCTGTGTTACTTGAGGAAAGTACATGTAAGTAGTTCTCACAAAGATGTTTTTCAATATATATCCTTGATGATAAGATCATTTTGATTGAAAAATGGGTCCAATGAAGTAATGTCTAGGTAAACATTTTCAAATATTGGATGTTCTGTAGCCTGAAACATAAATTTTGTTATTTCAGTTATGGCAACTACAAAACTGAAGATATGCCTGAAAGACTTCACACAGGTCATCAATTAACAGATAAAGACAGGCCGTCACATCTTATCTCGAGCTGAAACTCCTGGACTTTTTTTTTTTTTTTTTAAGACTGGTGGCTGAAGCAAACTTCAAGTGATAGCAGAAATGAAGCCTAGCTCTGATTGTTTTGTGCTGGACTTTTGATTGCCCACACATTGCCTGGTACAACCCAACTCATAAAAATATTTATGAGTATACAAGACTCAAAGGCTCAAGTAACTTACTGTAGACTTGGTATATTATACAATGATCTTAATAAAAGTAATTACATAGGCATTAAAGGGAAACAGCATCTGATGATATATCAACCTCTCAATGACATTCCAGCAAGATCTTTTGATATAGAAGTCTGAATAAATTACATGCTTGATCCAGCTAGCAAAAGTATTATGTTATTCTGGAAATGTACACACATATGGCCCTGTGTGTGTATATTATTACAATATATATGTACTGTGAATGTACCTATTTCACATGATTTTCCTTGTTTTTTGCATTTCAGACATTTGATTGAGTTTTAAATTAATACTATTTTGAACAATCCTTTGGTTTAACCCATGGTCAAATAATATTTCACTAAATCTTTACTTTCACAGTTTTTTGCCAATGCCAATAGTGAAATAAGGTTGAATTTACAGTATCTCATCTCATCTGCGGCATAGTAAGCTTGACTTTAAGGGCGTCACTGCTGAATTAGCAACCAGCTCTCTCAATTCTTCTTGGTCCTCTGCTTTTCTCAGCCACTCGTTGAGTTTCATGCCTGTTTTTTCTTGGATTACAGTATATTGATACACTTGTTCTTGCTGGGGGAAAAATGTGGAAATATCTTGAATATTTTAAGGAGCTTTGAGGGCAATGAAAATAAATGATTTATGAGAAATAGTAAAATGGATAATTCTCGGAGGACTGTTTATTGTGCCAGTTGTCAAACTTATGAGACAATACTGAATTTTCTTTTGGATATTCAACATGAAGATTAGTCGATCATAGCTATAAATAACACACATGCAAATTCAATTTTTTTTCTTATAGTTTTTGCAAGTGGTGTGAAACTCGATGGATATATATATGCCACAGACACAGAGCCACCATAATTCCCGCCATAATTGTGGACATCATATTCCCGTTAGTGGATCTATGGCAGATGCACAGCTTTCATCCTTCCAACACAAACCCATCATGTTTCCACTAACGGGGAAAGGGCGGGCATATGGTGGAAATTTTGGCCATCACATGCCCACTATATTTCTGCTAATGCATCTACTGTGGACGTACATCCATATACCCACTATATTCCCGTTAGTGGATCTATGGCGGAAGCACAACCATCAACTTTCCACCACAAACCTGTAATGTTTCCACTAACAGGAAAAGGGTGGAAATTGTGGCCACTATATTCCCGCTGATGCATCTATGGTGGTCGTAAAGCCGTATACCCACTATATTCCCACTAGTGGGACTATGGCGGACATACTGCCATCATCCTTCCACCACAAATTGGAGAAAGGCGGAATAATGGTGGGGATTTGGGCCACCACATACCCACAATATTCCCGCTGGTGGATCTATGGTGGACGTACAGCCATCATCCTTCCACTACAAATCCATGTTTCCACTAACGGGAAAAGGGTGGCCTTATGGTGGGAATTTAATTAGACCAGGTACCATAAACCCACTATATTCCCAACATTGGAAAAATGGTGGATACAGCCATCATTGTCCCGCAAATCCCCTATGGGTGGCATAAGCACGCTATCTTCCCGCCATTAATCCGCAATTCCTGTTGGCCGACACAAGACCGCCATCACCACAATGGTGGGATTTTGGCGGAAAAGTTGTCTGATTTGCAGATCAAAACTCCATAACCTTTTTCAAAGTTCTTTCTGGAAACATGGCGGGAATACAAATATTCCCGCCATATGACCACCGTTTCACGTGCCATCATATTTCCACCCTATTCCCACCAAAAACCCGCCATTAATTTCGGTAAGGGTTGCTTTTGACAAAAAATATGATAGGGAAAAAAATATGCAATTTTCAAGTTTGGTCCGTAAGGCTGTACAGTATCTTCATTTTTGGGACCACAAAAGTCACGGAAGGAAAGGTTGGAAAGGTATAAAAAAAAATACATTGCCTAGAGCAGATCCGTATCTTGTCAGAGCTGTTTATTTTGTGAAGATATCTTGATCCGTTTTCAAGAAACGCCTGCAGAAAAATTGATCGATCTATGAAAAAGTTGCTTTTGAGAAAATGGCGATGAAAGGCATGATCGTCAATCTTGAAGCATTGATTGGCTCTTACATGAAGAATACTCACTCCCGCGGTCCAAAGTTTCTAGCACAAACTACAAACATGTAGAGGCTCTCATATCTGGCTTTGAAATTAAAAGAATCGGCCTTTTATTGGCTTAAAAAAGGACTTTTTGAAGTCAAATCCTTCAACAGCCACCATGCAGTCAGCTTTGCGTGGCTGGTTTCACACGCGCTGCCCGACACGAAAGGGTATAGTAAGCGGATTAGCCGAGTCACCTGACCTTGACCCAAGCAACTGGTTGTTTAAAAATGGCGACTGCCTAGTGGAGCGGGGAACGGTCTGACAGTTTTTTCGGTAAAGTGTACTCATCTGGCAGGATTAGCTTACCCACTTCTCATCACCTCCGATCAAAGACAAAATTGTCTTTATTACGGCGATGGTTTCGTACTTCGGCCTGCAGTGTTTTGGAAAGCTTTGAGCGAGTACAACCAACAGTTAACTTGGAGAATTTTTACGATTGGGAGTGGAGGAGACGAAAACTAAAAAAATGCCCAGGTATCAACGGACAAAAAGCGGATGAAAGGGAGTGTAAAGCAACTACTGGCAAAGAGGAGAGACGAACAGACTACAGACACAGACGCAGTCAGTTCACAGGCAAATTGTGCAACAGGTAGAAAACTTTTGAGCGATGCGGTCCAGCCCCGAGACGTGGATCAATGCACGGAGGAGGCTGTGTTGTGTGACCCTTTGCCACCCGAGGATGTACGCCCGGTCCATCCACCACCGCCAGCTTATGTTGAATAAAATATTTTTTGTTGTTGGTCTCATTGACTGTTTTCTTGATTCTTTAGCCAATGAATCATTTTCCAACTAGGATGCATTACATATATATATATATATATATATATATATATATATATATATATATATATATATATATATATATATATATATATATATACAGTAAAATCTCCCTATACCGAACACCCTCGGGACTGGAAAAAAGTGTTCGGTATAGTGAGGTGTTCAGTATAGAGAGGTGTTCGGTATACGGAGGTGTTTGGTTAGAGAGGTTTTCCTATATATATATATATATATATATATATATATATATATATATATATATATATATATAACGACGACATTTTCAGAAACAGTAGCACTAGATTGTGAATTATAAATAACTGGCAAGATTCATTTCGAGATATGTGACAGACCTGCAGTGAACAATCAACATTATTCCAGAGAAGTTATTTCATGCAAATAAGGGGAGGGGTATATAGATTTCCATATGGCAGACCAAGCTCTGGTTTTTATCTACTACACATAATTACTGTATGTGGCATACACAGAACTTCGTCCGTGTCAGGCAATGCATCAGCCGTAGTGCAGTCAAATCTATTTTTTCAAAAGCTTCAGTTGGTCTTGTAATGCTACAGTTGAAATAATTTGGCCTGGGAAAATAAGGACCTTGCTGCACAATTTGAAAAAAATACAACATAAACTACATCCATATTTATATTTACAAATTTTATTTACATGAAAACTATATGTACATGTTCTTATCACTTTGTCGTAAGAAAAGTCCATTGTATTCTGATCCAACTTGACATGAAAACTTTTTTTGTCCATGTTCTTATCGCTTTGTCATGAGAAAAGTTCACTGTATTCTAATCCAACTTGGTACAAACAGCCCTGCAGAACTCTGCCATCTCAACCCTGTACGCCGACTCGCGTAACTCCCCCTTGACCTGTAAAGGCAGCATAGCACGCAGAAATGCCATGATCTGGGCCGGGTAGGAGAGAACTGAGAGCCTTCGGGACCAACCTCCTTTCCCTGCAAAAACAAAACGCGACAACATGACTAGTTAATTAACCCCCCCCCCCCCCCCATTCTGTTTATTGAATGTAAAAATGCTAAGTTGTATCATTTAATTACTGCATTACATTTTTGAACAACCCATAAGAATATTACGACAAGCAGAGACCTGTTCTAGAAGCTCCCTGCTACAAGACAAATTTGGGTAACATTCTGTACGTTGACATGGTTGATGTATTAGTTTCAACGGGCAATTACCAGAACGAAAACATTTACGGTAATATGAGAGAACAAGGCCTACAGAAATATTACTTTTCATTCTCTATCATAATATCGACGATCCATGGACATAGTCATATCAATGCTACGCAAAAAAACGAACAAATAAATAACAAACACACATATACTTACCCCAGTTGCGTAATCTCGTCTGTAAGTGCCGTATCTCCCACTGCAACTAACTCGGCTGCTTGACGTTTACGTAGCTGGGCTTTAGTTTCTTTTTTCACTTTAGGCATTTTTCTGAATTTGCTTTTTGGATTTTACACCTTCTGTGCTCTTGACTGCACTGTCACTGTGTGAACATGAACGGAGACTGATTGTAAGTTAGTCAGCTAGAACACATATGAATGCCACATTGGCACCACCAAAGTTGAACCAAAGAACCACCGAACTCACAATGTTTCATGTTCAAATGAAATGCGACAATAAATAGGAAACCCATGATGAAATTCAACATAATGAAGGACACCAGTATAATTGTTAAATTTCGCTGAATACGGTAATGGTTTCCCGGTGTTGCGTATCGATATTCGATCGCAAACCAAGCTCAAAGGACTCCGAGGTCAGCATCGTTTATGTTCCATTTGGAAATTGGAGAAATCACGCATCCCGAAGTTTATATCACAAATGGGAGCACCCCAAAAACATGAAAGTCATCCAGTTTTACATCGTTGAACAGCCTGTTCACATAACGTAAATCGGTTCTGTAGCCTAATCAGCTCCGTCCCACTTCAGCGTGCCGCCATTGTTCTGGGCGACGGTCGTGAGCCCCTTTCCGTTGCCAGGCATGTGGACGATTGCGGATTGCTGCGAAAACACCGTCGCAAATTAACATATCCAAACAAACAGAGACCAGCACGTGTACTGGACAGCTAAACTTCCAAAAGTTTAAACGCAATTTTTTCATATAAATATTTAATTTTTTAATCTGATTTTTGGTGATAATATACTTCAAGTATTGTGCTTTCAGGAAATGATAAAAACCCATTTTGCGATACGGGAAAGTTAGGCCCCTACGCCACAACGATGCCGCTATCTTAAGTGAAGTATTCTTGGATGGCTCAGCAGCTTCCTGTCCTTGACGGTACAGCATGCTCCGTCAGCAGCGTTCCAAGCGACAGCGAGCTGCCCAGCGCCATGAAAAACATGTTACTTGCAAAACTACCATAGTGGCAGACGGCAGTGAATGCTGTGACTTGCAATAAGGCATAGGAGCAACGCAGAGGGACAGCTCAAGGACAGCCACGTCCAAATACAGGTAACTTTCGATGTTATTCATGTAATTCCACTTTTCATTTAGCCAATTCATTTAATTATCATGCACGTATGGCCCAGTGTCACGACTGGGGAATTCCAGGTCATAAACGTAGTTGTTGTTGACAGCTGCAGCAGTCTCATACCCCATCGTAGACCCTCCAGTTCGTTCCAGGTCCTGCCCATTGTGAACATTAGCAGCAGATTGCAAAAACTTTACAGGAAAAAGATGAAGTTCCTAACCGTAACCCAACTTTCATTCCTGTTTAGGGTAGGGGTACTTTCACAAATTTTCTGGCGAAATAGCACACTTTTTAATCCTCTAGCAGTAGTTAAATATAGGAGTATGACATAACAGCTAACTGCGCATGCCTGGGGCCTTGTGGTTGCATTCAGACAAACAGCCTCAGCAGCATGTCGCATCCCTATGACTTACACTCTGAAAAGGCGTTTGTTATAGTGTCTATTACTCTTCGTTATTATTATTATTTATCATCATCATCATCATCATCATCATCATCATCATCATCATCATCATCATTATTATTAGCAAGATTAATTGCAGTAATTGAAACACTCATCTTTACCCACTAGCTCAACGTCAAAAACTTTTGTCTTGCATTTGCCTTACAAACCAACTTAAAATTGTTGGGACAAATCATAGTTAATGTGGCACTTGCTACAGTGATTCGAGATACCACCACAAGGATTACATTGATGGAGTATTCTTCATCTCTTTTCGTAAGTATGAGAGATGCCTGCATGGGTTGTCTCCACTCAATATTTAGCTTAGACAAGGAGCGGCTACTCCGACAAACGTGTATGGGTACAGGCTCTGATACACGTTCTGCGTAGTTACTTTCTGAAGACACTTGAATATATTTGGGTTAATAAGCCTATGTCAAAATTCTACATAACAACGTGCGCAATATGGGCAATAGTACTTTCATATGTAAATAGGTCAGCCAGTGACAGGTTAGCTTATGGAGAGTAAAGAGTTCGGACTGTGGAATAGGGTAAGGACCACTAAGAATTAGTTCTGGACCAAAAAGGACTCAAATGGAATAAATGTATATATATATATATATATATATATATATATATATATATATATATATATATATATATATATATATATATATATATATATATATATATATATATATATATATATATATGTGTGTGTGTGTGTGTGTGCGTGTGTGTGTGCATGCATATGTATATATATATATATGTATATATATATCTATATATATATATATATATATATATAGAGAGAGAGAGAGAGAGAGAGAGAGAGAGAGAGAAAGAGAGAGAGAGAGAGAGACAGTTATATACATTCATATATTTATATTCTGTATGTGTGTATATGTACAGGCATAAGAAGCGTCTTACAAACAAATGAAGAGTACTGTAATCAGGAGTGTAATTTAGACAATGTACAAAATGTTTGTAAAAAATAAGTCAAAAAAATTGAAGTTTTGCCAAATTTGTATACAATTTTCCGTGAACATGTACTTGCTATCTGTCATCTCATGTTGTTCCTCTGACGAGATTATTGTGTCATAGTTTGCAAAAGAAATGTGTCTCCATTCTACCTCAAAGGCACAGATTTCCAAAATATTCAAATTAATATATGCTGCTGCATGTTTTGGTCCATCGGGCTGAGATGAGTCACAGGAAACAAAATTCACCGAAGCCACGCCAAGAAGCCGAAAGAAACTTATTGTACATCAAGACATGGCAGTATGATCACTTGTGGAAATTACTGAGCAAGGAACGTCGGAATTGCAAGGCCTGCAAGACAGCAGTTCATTCGCGTGTGACACAGGGACTCAGTGCTCACAATCTACACACATGCGAAAAAGCTGAAATGTGACAGTTAATCATACTGTAGTTATTGACACCAGATCAACTAAAAACACAAAAAGCAATCAGGCTGAATATGTGCAAATAAGAATTGAAATATCTTCCCAGAAAATGATTTAATTTAGCTTTGGTACAAAGAGGAAGCAGACAGAAAGGAGACAAAAGCCATTTGGTTGTGATAGTGCCAAAGATGATGACTGACAATTAAGTTTTTACAGGGCTTACATTTGTACAATTCATGTGCCTGTGGAATTGTTTGCGACCAGCAGCCAATAGACTGAACTGCAGTA
Organism: Hermodice carunculata; assembly: GCA_964020975.1. NCBI lineage: Eukaryota > Metazoa > Annelida > Polychaeta > Eunicida > Amphinomidae > Hermodice > Hermodice carunculata. The sequence continues at coordinate 59,093,962 of OZ026623.1, read as the reverse complement.
CCACAAACAAAGAAATTGCCAGCGGAGAAGCCAGGGCCGAAACGAACAATACAACCGAAAAATGAACTCATTTTGACTTTGGAGCATCTACGACTGGGCTTGCTTAATAAGGATCGTGTTTTTAGGTTTAAAATAAATGAATTTGTGGTGACTACTGCTGTGCTCACATGGGTTCAGTTTTTTGTTTCAAACGTTTAGTAGGATACGTGAGAAAAAATGACATCAGGGGACCCATTAAGAAAACATATGCCCAAAGGTTTTACATTTCTTTTTAAATCACACCATCTCCAATTGCTCTGAAATGGTCAAAAAAGTTCCACGTGACTTCCGAAAGTGAGGGGAATTATATTCACCCTACAAAAGTCACACTACCTACAACATATTAGTTGGTTATACATTAAATGGAGGTTAAAATATGTATCTGAGTTGTTTTATGGTTCCGTATCTGACAGACATGTAGCAATGCCATCTGAGTGTTTACACAAATTAAATCCTGAAGATTTATTACTGGCAGATCGCAGGTATACTATAAGGGACCTATTATATGAGAAACAAGCAGATCTAAACATACCACACTTTCTTGGCAACAGAGATAAATTTGCTCGACAAGAAGAGGCAAAAACAAGATAAAGTTAAGAATTCTTGTTGAAAGGGATATTAGTAGGATGAGGTAATTTTGATTACTTCAGCTTACAATTCCTTTATCCCTTAGACCCTTTTTTCCACAAATAGTTTTTTCTTGCGGCTTGTCTTGTGAATTTCCAAGATCCACTGGAAAAAGATGCTAGCAAAGCAGGTCTTCTATCTCCATCAAAGACATCAAATTCCGAAAAAAAAAAAATATATATATATATCGTGTCTACTGCACAGGCAAGTATAAAAGCACTACAAAGCAAGTAACAAAGAACAAGATAAGTGTTTTCAAATAGATTTAATGAATATGGTACTGCTGTGATAAATGGCTGTATTTGATCCATATTCAATGTGTACACATGTAACGAAACATAGTTCTCTCAGTGTCGCATTAAAAAACATTTTTATTCATTGAGTAATATTTTCACGCATAGATGAAGGATATACCTGTGCATACTCACAGATAAATTCTCTTTCACAGAATGTTTTTGATTAAGTCAATTAGTATGTATGTTGGATGGCGTGAGTACTACCTGTCAGATACATTACTAGTTTACTCAGGAATAGACATCCATAAGATGTATATAATTCTTTCTCTAAAATATTATACAAGTCAAATTTGACTGTGGTTCCAAGCGTATCAAATAAATACAAATACATTATCTTCTGTAACAATTATTTATTGTGCCAATCATGTTATAGATATGCTATTGTTCAGATAAATGGTGTTAACACTGGCAAGAATATATATATAATTTTCTTTTTCACAACTGTGGAATTTTTGTAGACGGCCACATGAATGTATTTTTGTGAATAAAATGTATCTCTTTTATTTCTTAAAACGAAATACTACAAACTTGTTATTCCATTTCATTAAGCATATTTAGATTTAGTGCTCTTCGAAAGGGCATTTAAAAACAATTCTGAACAGTGGGAACTGTGATGGTATTTGGTCATTTCGCTTATTATTTCTTGCCAACGTCACTGTCAAAATATATGGGGTTTTGCACAAATTCAGCATTGGACCAAACTACAAAATCACACTGCTTCAACCCAGTCACACCAAGCTGTATTTGCACTTGGCATTTGGTGTCAGCTCTTTATGAAATAAAGATGGATCTTTATTTGTTAGGATAAAAGGACAATTGATTTCGAGGTGTCGGTAATAATTGCCTCCCATATATAAATCTTTAACAACCCTGTACTGACTGCAGGCTAATTCTTAGGAATTAGGATGTACCCACAAGCCTGTTTCAATTATGTGAAAGCCTCAAATTCTTTCCGAAAGTCTTGCAGCACACTCTGCTTTGGCATCTTCCTCACGGTCTAACAAGTATGGGAGAGGTTTTGTTTTAAGAAATTCGTTACAATTCCAGAGGTTTCTGTTCAACATATCAAAAATTAGCTATAGGTCTCCGGTGCATACAAACTTACTAATTAAAACAGCAATACACACTTTTCTTTTCATGTGGCAAGCGTTGACTGTTGCCAATGGACTAACTGGTATGGCATATGTTGACCTTGTACTCTCACTCTTGCGATTAATTTGTTGCATTTCTCGCAAAGGAAACGCTTGCTTTCCTCTGATAAATTATAACCTTACTGTTTGATTGGAATTAATGTTCGCCACATAGCTGGATAAGGTTTGTCGGTTTTTTGTCATTTTCAAGCTAATGAAAGCGTGTTTCAATGAAGGGCTAGGAAATCTTCTTGTAATGAGGCAGGTCCCGGATCAAAATTTGATATGTCACTGCTTTCTGTTTTTGGTTCGTTTTTGACTGCATGTACATGATGCACTGGCACATGCCACAGGTTCATACCTATACGCTTCTTTGTAATCAAGCAATGTAAACAGGGCAGCAAACATGATTACATCAGCCAAGAGCTGATGTCCTGCTTGTTTATAATGTATCTCTGTCATATGAACTGATCCTTGACATAGTTAAACTTCCATTGTAAAATGTTTCTATTTTGTAGCATGCAATTACCTTGACTTTAAGAAATATAACTGAGAGGTATAATTGTCTTTTGTTACTTGCACATGTCTTTAAAAACAAATGTTTTCCTTTGCATAGAGGCTTAGTTGTGTGAAAGTATGAAGTCTTGTTGTCTTCTCCATTATATTGATAATCCATGTGATCATTAGCGTCATTTTTTTCTTGCTGCGATTGAACTTCTATATCAGCAAACTTTACTGATTCTACCATGTCGTAATAAATTTGTCCCTTCTTGAAGAATTTCGGGGTATCCTGTGGTGAGAGCTGTTCCCAACGTACAATGGGTATAATATGAGTGAATATTGATGATGATGATGATGATGATGATGATGATGATGATGATGATGATGATGATGATGATGATGATGATGATGATGATGATGATGATGATGATGATGTGACCCCTGCAGTATCAGACTCAGCGATGCTTATCTATCTTTATCAGCCGGTATACATTCTCCACATCGAAAATGCAATGATTCATGTATTTGTATTCGTTTGTTGAGGAATGCAGTAATCAGTTATCTTGATCAGGTCAAGATGTTTTATATACTAGCTTGTGCTAATGGAACTGGAAATTACAAGCATTTTTTTGCGCTTAAACATGGACAGTGGAGACTATCCATGGTTAACATCATCTTGGTCTACTCTTTTACTATTTTATATCTGCATTATGTATTCAGGTTCAGTTGGCATTCACGAGAATGTTCTTTTTGGAAAATAACTAAACACTTCATTAGGGACCTCGTTGTACAAAAAGTACACAGGACAACAACACTCACCATTTGACTTAAGTACGCTTATTTCCACTGGTTGGAAAATCCTGCATTTAAGCAAGATTTGGAAATGAACCATATGCTGTTTCCTTTTACATATGGATGGACAGGATTGGCACCAGGCACCTCACTGGGTGTAAGCATAACAATTGGAAACGTTTGATTTAATGCAATCGCCACTTCTGTACACAGTGAAGGTTTGTCCGAGTCGTGCTGCGCCACTCTGGACCGTGGATATGTAACTTGATGTCACGAGTTTGTGATGCCCACAAATATGTGTGCTATTGCGGTACCCGTCTGCGAGTCTGTCATCAAAATAAACCAACAGAAAACCTATCAAAACAGCGGTAGCCCCTGTGAAGAAAAATGTGGCAAAACACATCAATGTTTTGGCCTTTGTGGATTATATATCAGTATGCTATAGTATCAACCCTAGTGCAAAAAAAACTAATGCATGTCAGCTAGCTGATTTCAGTGTGAATTGAAATTTGACACCAAATTCCCTCTGTAGAACTGCTGCCAGCATTCAGTTCCACACCTGTATCCTCGAGAATGTCACATTTAGGAAGATACCCAACTCCCCCAGTCCCATCTCAACTCCCCAAGCAGGAACAGGACCACCCCCAGGATGGTATCACCGCAAGAGTATATACCCTCACATGGGTTAAGTTAGAATCAAGTGACGTATGTCGGACCCAAGCCCAAAGATGTCAAAATATATATTGGGCATTCACATAAGATCTAATAACAGATAAAGGATCATAGCTCCACATGTGTCTATAAATATGATCAGATGATGTCAGAGCCCCAGTTCCACTTGTGTCTAAGATGGATAGCTCCACAGATGGTCAGCTCAAAAAGGGTTGAAACTGGAAAATTGCATGACTGATGTGCGAGATATATACATGGATGTCATGATAACAATCATTGCTGAGAAGTCGTTTTATCATATTTTTCACTGTAATATTATAAGTTGCAGGTGTCAAAATAACTGGATTAATTTGGATAGATATCGGAAATTTCTAGAAACAAGCAAGTCTGCAAGTAGTGTTTCATGATGAAATTAATGTTAGGATGAGTTGTGGAAATATTATCCTTCAACAATATTTTCAAAATACATATAAGCATATGACCTTGAGTGCAATACAGCGACAACAAAGCAGAGCCTTGGTCCTATTTACATATTCGATCAACAGCAACCGGCAGGATAGGCACGAGTGACATCGCAGTCCAACTTGCTAATCACGGTATCCAATTTTACACATTCTCTGTGCCACTCATACAGCAAGGCAACTTTTCAAATCAGAAAGGATATTTTTTACACTGGCACTATATTTAGTTCCATGCTTTATAACAAGATGGCAGCGCCTATGATTGCAGTGTGGACAATAATAACACAAACAGATTTGAATAGCCGCTAAATAGGATTGAGCCAAGTTCACCATGTTATGATTACCCATGTTTAATGGTTATAACTGTTGCTTATTCCAAGACCATGTACCCGCAACATTTATACTTACAAGATCTAAAACAATATCGTACATACCAAAGCTGGATGCAGACTGTATATACATAAGTGACTGTATTTCAGTCACACAAAAGAAAAAAAAAATGCACAGTCAAACCCTCAAACCTATGAGGCAGTCATCGGAGAAAAGGTTTGCTAGCACGGAAGTAAAGGACCTAAACATGTCAGGGGAGAAAAGCCGCTTTGAAATCACATACTTTTATTACCCTGGTCAGGCTGGCGAGTCCTGTATATTTCTACAGGAACATACTTGTGTTCAGTTCAACACAAACAGGCCAATAACATGGAAAGAGGCGTGTCTCAAATTTTATGGAAGGTAAATTCTAGAAGGCAAGCTGAAAGAAGCCCAGACATCTCACACGAGGGAGAACCAAGATTTAGAAATTACTGTTTGCATCAACAGCGACAACCACCCCCTATAGAAATGAATCCAGCCCTCATAGTAAGGTACGTATTTCACAGGGTAGCATGGATGACTGCGCCTTCATAAATTTCAGTGAGTTCCATTGCCTACTGACATTGCTATGAACTGGTACAGGTACACCAAAGTCATAGCCGGTAATCCAAATGCTGTTATTCCTTCCCCCAAATCACCACAAAACTCAGTCCTTTTAACGGGCATAGGGAACGCTGGTTTCCATCCCCTGTTTAGTACCGGGACCAAAAAAGCCTTAGCAGCACTCCTTTATCAGTTTTTTTTTTTTTACAAACAACACAGAAGCAGAGTGTACATACAGGGTACCTGTCAGCAGAACAATAACAACTCCAATGAACCCCTTAGTGATCTGCTCAGTTCACTTAGTCTTGTGCTCAAACATCGGTCTACACATGTACAGCTCAGCGCTGCTGACGACAACACAGCCAACCCTCCAGTTCACACAAGCTTGGCAACAATTACCCCTGCCTTACTCCCATAATCAGGATACAATACAAAAGCGTTTGATTGGGTCACAGCAGCGGCTCTTGTTTGCCCATCGGGAAATAGACTTTCTGCGAACAGAAAACAGGATTTGAATGATAGGGTTAAAGGCTATAATATTAAGGACACTGCAATGCAAAGAAAACTCACAGCCACAACTTCTTGTACAATCGGTCAATACAGTACAGAAATGCATCCTCTTTGAAACTTTGTTTTCATTTGGGTTAGTGATAATGGGGCAGTAATGAGGTATAGGGTCGCCTGAAAAATCACATTACACTAATGGGGGGGTGGGAACATTTCATAAATCAGAAACATAGCGGTAACATAATCATAGTGGAATTAACATACATTATTAGAAGTAAATTTATATTACGGATACAGGTATAATATTCTCACCAATGATTGGCTTCATTTTATAAATTTTGTAAGTCTGGAAGTGAGACAAAGGTTTTATTTGTCCTTGAATGGAATATGTCTGTGTCGTTAGGCTGCAGATGGTTATGTTGGTAGACTGACAGATTTTGAAACATTTCTTAACATATTTCTTCTTGTATAGCCTGTGAAATAATAATTGATTTCCGAAATCATTTACAAAGTCATTCATATTAGCTGTTACACTACAAAGTCAGTCCCTAGTATACTTGTTGCTCTAGAAACAGTGTGTGGCAGCACAGGTGAGGAGGGGCGTCTGGTGTCATTTTCACCAAATTTCTCATAAAAATTCCTCCAGAGCTTAGACAGTATTACCGTAAAATCTTTGTATTTTGTTCATTGTTTACACTCGCAGATTCCTTTCATTACTTGAAATATTAGATAGCACTCTCATGATAATGGCAATTAAGTCCTGTACACAGAAACTGCAGAAAAATCTAATCATTTTCATTTATCAATCTTTTCCACCAATTAAAATATTCAAAGTTTATTATGTAACAAAGATGTTAACGTGTACTTTTAAAATACTTTAATGTTTGTCATTTAAGTTGCTACGATGAAAATGCATTCTCCCAGATTGAGGTGCTCTGCTCTGCAAAGGCCGCTCCAATCAGGTGGAGGTGCGAAAGTATGTGCTAGGCTGGTTCTGGAAAGGGAAACAATTCTACCTCTTGATCTGTACATGATATTCCTAGCTCATAGTGACCTTTTGCTTCTTGTACTGATTGCTCCCAGACGGATACATGAACTGACCATGCTTTCATGTCACTGCTAACATTTTCAATATCTTCCATATACCACAATTTTTGTAGCAGCATATCTACATTTTCGGCTTGAACAAAGTTGGACCCTACGACATGTGGTTTTATCTCTCTCTCTCTCTCTCTCTCTCTCTCTCTCTCTCTCTCTCTCTCTCTCTCTCTCTCTCTCTCTCTCTCTCTCTCTCTCTCTCTCTCTCTCTCTCTCTCTCTCTCTCTCTCTCTCTCTCTCTCTCTCTCTCTCTCTCTCTCTCTCTCAAACACAGTTCATACAGCAAATGGTTTATCACGTTCACGTGATTTGACCTCCAGTGGCAGCACTGCATATGGTACATCTTGACTAGTTACCAGCTGCACACTTGTTTGTTTAATCTCATGTAACTTTAACCTTTACAGATGTGACCATGTAGCTACATCTTTTTGCTTTCCCACACATGTGACACGTATTAGTGTAGGAGCATATATCATGATTTTAAGTCCTGTGGGATTTTGATGAAGATTTTATGCAACCTATTCAGAAATGTTATTTATACCCTAAAGAACATAAAAAAAGCCATGTTGGCACTTTGCCAACCTGTTAGATTCAAAATGGCAGCCAATTTCCAAAATGGCCGCCAAACTCCAAACATAATGATATTTTATGTTACATAATGCGTCCGAAATGTTCGATTTTATAGATCTAAGAATCAAATTTTAACCTTTTATCATCCAGGAACATTATTCATGTCTTTTATTTTAAACCTAAATATAATTAGACACCAAAATGTAAAATATCTGAAACATTTTATCTATATTTTCCATGTTTTTTATAAATGTTTAGTCTTTTAAATAGTTGGTTTAAATTTGGCCTTTATTTTGGTTGTTACTGGCATCAATGAGGGTATGTATAGCACTGTAGTTATCACAATTCAAGATAGCCACAATTTCCTCAAAATGGCTGCCCCACCAACACCACCCCCACCCCCACACGCAAGCCACTATGTCATTTTCCATAAAGAACCAATATTCTCCAACTAACATTATCTAAGAGTTATATATCACACTCCAACCATGTAACAACATTGTTTCATGAACCATGTAACAACATTGTGTTATGGTTTTCAATCTTGAAACTTAACACCAGTTGTTACCAACCAAATTTCAAGATGGCTGATATGCTAAAAAATGCATGCATATAATCTATGCATCAAAACTTGTTGATATTTATCTATATCTCTCATTACTCTTTTAGTCTAGATCAATACTTTTTCCTGATCTGATCCAAGATCATCAGTTCAAATCATTGTTCCCTATTATAACTTACCTGTTGTTTGAATGTATTTTTCAGGTCTGTATGGTAGTATTGGTGTGCTGATAGAATGATTCCCTGTAAAGTAGCTAAAGTGGTGGACAAATGCATTACACTGGCATGCTGATGGGTGGATCTGCATTTAGTAACTGCTTGGAGAAATAGTGTCCCAAGTGATATTTGATTACAATAGGAACATAGTTGTTTATCATGTGCATCACTAATGACATTTGCTTCTTTTTTTATAATTTTTTTTTATGGACAACAGAAAATTATAATGCTCATAGATACACTGGTTTTGCACATTATCCGAATCTGCCTTGATTCATTTTAGGCTCTCGGTCAATTATTAAATTCAAGCATAGAACCAAACATACATTAATTTTCTTCTCTCCCCAGACCTATCACCATCGATTTTTTCTGTGAATATTCAATTAATCATTATTTTAAGCAATCTCTGTTTAAAATTTGATGAAGCTGTGATAGATCCTTGTTAAGATATTGTGGTAACATTGTCTGCTTGTGCGCCACTCTGACGGCCTTGAAATAAATAATCTAAAGTTTCATACAAAGTTTATAAATACCAAGAGGATGCTAGTTGTTGATAGGAATCTGGTCCATCAGAAGATGCATCTCTGACAAAAATTTGGTACAGATGCAATTAAAATTGTTTGAGATATTGCGGTAGCATCGTCAGGGTTGACGCCACTTATACGGCCTTCAAATAAATACTTTAAAAGTGTCATAAAAAGTTAAGAAATAATCAGAGGACGCCTGTTTTCGATAGGAACCTGGTCCATCATAAGGTTCTTCTCTGACAAATGTTTAGTAAAGATTTGTTAAAAAATTTTGAGAAAATATGGTAACATCGTCCTCTTGTGCGCCACTCCGACGGCCTTGAAATAAATTCATAAAAAGTTTGATTAAAAGTTTTAAAAAATAATAAGAGAATGCTAGTTTTCAATAGCAAACTGGTCCATTACAAGTTGCATCTCCGATAAAAATTTGGTACAACTATGGTGAATATTTTTTTTAAATATCAAGGTAACATTGACAAGACGGATGAACAGATGAACTGACGATGAAGGGGGTGACAATACCCTCCAGCACTTTATGTGCCGAATGTAAAAACATACCAACTCTATTCGCCTGTTCTCAGCCAGAGTGGGTTAAACACCCAGGTAACCACTAGAAAAATATCAAATCTGGGCAGTCTCTAACAGATTGGAAACTTTTGTAGTCAGAATTTATGTGTTAAGAAGATGAAATTTACTAAATTTGGTCGTCAGGTTTACCCGCACCCTCAACCCAGTACATTCATCCCATCTAATAATAATGCAAGGTGCATCGCAGCTTATCTTACTAGCTGGTCATTGCCATGTACAGCACATGTAGAACAGTTCACATATCACTTGTGTACTACAGTTTGATCTTGGTGAACTTCTTGCCTGTGGCTTAACTGGCATAAATGATAGATTTTGGATGAAGTATCACAAGTAGATCCAACATATTGATGGCTCTGGAATTATGATGAACTGCTTCCATTTTCATCGTCCAAATGAACAAGCCAACTGCTATGGCAGACTACCACAATATATGGCAATCACCAGATACGGCCAGCTTCCACTGTGTAGTACAGTCACCAGCTGGACACCACAACTCACAATGTGAGAGTGGCAATGATGAAGATGAGAACGATGATTGTTAAAATAGCTATCTTAATCACACAAGTATGAACTTGGTAACGGAGATGGCGATGTCATTTAATGTAGCAATGCACTTTAATGTGTCAAATGTTGTTTCAATGTTTACTCACAATATGAGAGTAACAACGATGAAGATGAGAATGATGATACTTAAAATAATTATCCTAATCATACAAATATGAACTATGGAGGTGATGATGCCATTTATTGTATCAATACACTTGTTTCATAATTCTGTTCCAATTTATGATATTGTTGCAAAATTAAGTCATTTATCTCGGTTCGGTTTACATTCTTTTGATCCAATGATTTAATACTTTTCAGACAAATATGAGCCTGAATTTACTAAGATTCAATTTGAAGATAAAAATGCAACTTTATAGCCGGGAGTTATGAAAATAAATACCCAAACAAGGTGCTTTATACTGCAAGAACCTTTAAGGGACCTGTAATTGAACAAAAGTTGGAAATTTGGCAGCCATTTTGAAAAATGGCGGTCTTTTTTAATCAAACAGATTGACAAAGTGCCAACATGTTTTTTTTTCTGTTATTTCAGATGTGTTTTACATTTCTGAGTAGGTTTTATAAAATATTCATCAAACTCTCCTGATTCATAACACCACAAGCTTTGAGCCAAATATTCCTGAAAAAGTGTCTGGTATTCTTTTTTTCTTCTCCAAGGTATACAGTTATACGATCCCAACTACACAATATCATCTCATTGTATGCTCCTTTTACATTGCATGCTGTACTTTATGGTTTTCATAACTGCACCCTGACAGTGATCACCCAAATTTTCATTGCAGTTCAAAATTTTGATTGTGCTCTATGCAAGATTTACACAAGCAGCTATCGTCTGAGGATTTTTTTTTTTCTTACTTAAAACTTTATATGAAAAAAAGTACCTAGTAATCAAAATTATTAATCACTTTGAACGTATTCAGCCCCCTTATCTGTCCTTGTCTAACTGCGATTTATTCTCACTCTTGTTTCGGGGCAAGTCGGTGAGCCTTGCCTCACTGTGCAGCGATTGTGTATCTTTTGATGTCTTGTTTTATCGGTGTTTATTCTTCCACGAGAGGGATTTATGTAGGTCTATGCCCTCTTCCCAATTGTTAATTGCCAATGAAAATATTGTATTTGTACATTGTTGATAAAATAAAATACGTTTTAACTTACTTTAACCTTAACTTCAAGCTTTCTGGCAAGCAGCGGGCGACAAAAGCTGCTATTAGATCTGCTATCTAGCAAAGGTTATGTGTGTTATAAACACTGGCCCCCGTGATCATAACAGTCGTAAGAACTATAGGTAGTGCAACACTTACACTACCATTTCCACCCCCAATAGTGCCACAATATACTCTTATACTGACCACATGCTTTACCAAAGTTTCCTGTTTGGTTTTATTTCCTTTAATTTTATGGTGCAAACTATTATACTTTTTCCCACTATTTTGCACGGAGCAATTCAGTTTTAGCTGATGCTTGGCGGACCGGTGGTTAACATGAAGCAATAAAAACGTAACTACACATAAACTCACTAGCCAGTCAAATAAAGTCTTTGGCAGGAGAAAATGCACATAACATTTGCACCTGGTTGACGGATATGGCCAAAGTAGGACTCACAGTGTAAAGTGATGAAGAAAACATTAAAGTGTTGGGAATGCAAATACTTAAAGGTCTTACAGCTGAATTTTACTCTAGACTATTTAGAAATACTTCAAACAATTCAGGGGCAACTGTAATTTATGCCTCAAAAGACAGATTCAATGATCTGACCAATATATGATATATGCACTGCAAAGGTTTAAAAAGTTTAAGCAAAGTACACAGGGAAGGGTACAAAACTATGCAGAAAGGATAATTGATATGACTTGACAGGCCTTTAACAGCACTGCCGTTTGATGGCGAAAAGCCGTAACTGCCGTCTACCACTTTTTTCCATGAAATGCATTTTGAAGCATTATTGTTTACCATTTACAAGTTTTTTTCACTTGATCTCAAATTTCCTTCTATTGTATTGTTGTGTGAAGGAAACACAAAATATGGCTCTATGTGATTTCAAGTGCGCTTTAGTAATATAGAAACTATGAGACTTTTTTAAGATATACGTTTTTCTGCCATCAATTTTGTGCAATTGATGGCTGAAAAACGTATATCTTAAATCCTATCTGCGCAATTACGGCTTTCTGTCATCAAAACCTATGTTAGCTACTAAAGTACGTTATCATTGTTATTACATCTTTACAACACCAACTGTAGCACCCTTACACGGCGTGACCTTGCAGTATAACTAGCACATAACTGTGCATGCGTTGCCAAGCACATATACAAGGTATAAAACCAGAGCACAGGGTAACTGTCATGACCATAATTTTCAACCACATTGAGGCGATATGACAGTCTAGCTAGGTATATATCTTCCATTTTCAATCGGTTACAATAGCCATCATTATTTCTGATGATTGATTGGAATTGCAGATGAGTCTCGCGCGAAGAAAATTATTACTAGTATATGATTGTGGGCTGTGATCTGTGTTTAAGACAATTTCAAGTAATACGTCATCAGAACAAAATGGATACCGGTACCCTTGAAACATTATTCTCATAAATGTGATTGAGATTTTGACGAATGGGATTAGCTGTGATCATTACATTGATTTATTTAAATTTAGATATCTTGGAAATAAGTATGTGTCAAAACCTATTTCAGGTTTTATCTTGACAAAAAGACTGGACTCAAGACTGGTACCCCACCATAAATAGCAATATAAGCAATTGGCCAATTAGAGCCGTCAGACCAACCTGTTGGTCAATGCGGAGATACAGCAATTTTGGCATAGATATTTGAGACTTGATGACAACTGGACACACTTATTGATTTTGGTGAAAGCAAAATCAATTAAACGTCCCAGACGCAGTATCATACTGGATGTGAGATTTCTCCTTAGCTCTCTTGTGGAGTATTTACATGGAAACAATTATACACATCAAAGCAGGGCCTCATACAACTCAAAGAAGTCAATCTGAAATTGTTAAAGTTCTGCAACAACGCATGAGCCTTCCAAGTAAAACCTATTTGACAGCCATTTAAAAGCAGGTACACCATCAGCAGGTGGGTCAATGTAACCGATAGCCCACAAATCGTTATTTCCAGTATCCAAACAAAAATATCAAACCTTGCTGCTGTATTCATACAAATTTATCTGATCTTAACGTTCATTCCAGAATTAAAATCAATGTAGTTTGGGCCTTAAACTACTTCATCCTTCGATGCAAGTTTGAATGAAACTTTAACGATTAGCTAATATATGATCTTGACCACAATATGAACCTAGGGATTTACAGGTTGATTTTATTTTATCTATCTTTGTTTGATCGAGTATTTTATCTCTTTATTCGAAATAAAATCCAGATAAAATAGACTTGTTTAATTTAACAGAATCTTACAGTGGAAAACATAGACTAATTAATCCTGTAAGTTAAGGTAAAACATAAGGCGATCAGTTCAGTAGTTAAAGGACTTAAGGCAAATTAACTTTCATTTTAGAATTAAATTCAGGATCACACTAAACCTTAGAATACGGCCCAGGTTATTCTCGATCTATTACAAACCCAGCTACATCATGTCTTTTATGTCGTCTTCTTCTTTCTCAGACAAAATAAATAGGGCACCTAAACTCTCTCTGCTGCTGTTCATGTTGCCAATATGGGCAAAGTCCTATTTTTGTTGATCTCACGATTCACATTTATGTTTACTTGGAGAAAAGTGATGAAACAATTGCCACCAGGTTTTCAATTACATCGAGATTTTCCCACAAAATTATAGTGGTACTATCGACATTTGATGACATTATTATTCCAAATGACAATGCCTTTCGTGTAGTTACGGCAGTACTCTTTGCTTGCACAGATTCTATTTTCTCCATTTTAATCAATTTTCATATCAGTCCCACATCCTGGTCATTGTCTATTAATTGGGGTCCACATATGTTGCAGTAAACAAGGACAAAACTAGTTATGTCATATTGAGTCGTTCCCACTTTATGAAGTGTATCAACACTTCAACTGCATGATGGTCCTTTCACAAGAATGTTTGCTCCATTGCACACAGCCTCAGCTGTCTTGCTGACCTGTTAGCTAGAGAAAAATTGACAATACAGTTTTCACGTGAAAGCAAAATTACGGTGCATGCCAAATTTCCTTTTGCACATTTTTTACTGCATGGACATTGGCTCACTGGATTCAGAGCAAGATTTGCCCTACATGTTTCTTGCAATGAGAAGTGAAAAACGCAACTTCATACGCAAAAGGTCACAGAAAATATGCAATCTGATATTTCGAAATCAAGCTGTAAAGGTTACACACATTATTTGAATTGATGGGCTTATTTCTATGGTTAATTGACAGATTCTGTTGATCCAGTACGAATCAAGTGTTATTCAGTTTCTTCCCTGTTTTCAGACATTTGGAATTTGTACAAAATTCCTGAAAAGCAACTGAACTTTCAATTGGATGTAAGTATTTTTTACCATACGTGAGGTAGATGCAAAAAAATTCACTTTCATAATGTACATCAGGTATTTGTCGAGCTTTTCATCAGACACTACAGATACAAGTATTTTGAGCATTTAAAATAAGATTTTTTTTTTACATGTGTATACCATAATGATTGTTCAAGGTTAAATGTTCATAGATGACTAGATTTCTAATCTATAGTGAGTCCAGACCATATCTTTTAATGTTTACTAACCTTCCTTCTGTTGGTTTGAACATATTTTATTGTTCAGTTGGGAAGAAGGGCCATCCCTATATTAATCCCTCTTGAGAAATCAGACAATATCACAGGACATGACGAAGCAACACACGGTCACTGTGGTGTACGCTGCTGTTTCGAATTCTTACATAGTGATATATATATACAGCTAAGCATTAGAAAACGAGGACAACGGACATTACACTGAAGAACAATAAATGAAGAAATAGAACATAACAAAGACAAGAAAGATAGTGGGGCACTCATAAATCGAATCAACTGACCTGGCTACTTCCATCAAGAACTTATGATTAGAACCTGTCATGTGCTACAATTATTTAATGGCATCGAATTGAAACCTTTTCGTGCCATCAATATAGTCTTAAACAACGAGAAATATCATTTTTTTTATTTTTAAGGCTACAAGCAGCAGAACCAAAAAGTAGAGTTTGAAGTGTGAAGGGAGCAAAGTGTATCGTAGCTAAATGCAATTTATTGCGAGGAATCAAATATCGAGGACACGAGAAAAAGAAATGCAAAACATCTTCGATACCAGTACCGCACACACAATCAGGCGAATCTTTAACACCGATTTGAAACAAATGTTTGTTAAGCTGGCTGCAGCCCATGAGCAGTAGAGCATGTAATACAGCAGATTTTCTTTTACCAATATAATAAAGAGAAGGGTCTTTCACTGGGCATAAGGAAGGAGTCTGTATTTTCGTTTTAAATTGTGACAGGGAAGGGGTATTCCGAGTATCTAAGGAAAGAAGGTTCCATAGACGTGTGGCAGTAGGATAAAAGGAATTATCAAACAGATCTGTATGAGCTCTAAAGTGGGGTAAATCGAACCGCCTGCGAGTGTTATGGTTAAAAGTTGTATCAGGCACCAGGATATTTGGAAAGATATGTCGTAGATAACTTGGTGGTAAATTATGAACAATTTTGTACATCTAAGTCAATTTGGATTTCTCACACCTTTTGGAAAGTGTCTCCCAT
>OZ026623.1:59076967-59077967 GCA_964020975.1 Hermodice carunculata | reverse complement strand
ACTCTTGCTACGTACATTACTGCATGATTTTCCTGCCACGTAACAGTCCTTATTGATAATAATGAGCTAAATTGTTGTAGGCAGCCTCAGTATACTGCGGATAGTAATGTGTCTACCCACAAAACATTTACGTACTTGAATGTATGTACTTAAATTCATCTTGCATAGTAATTGATGACTAAACCATTTACACACTGTGTATGCTGTTTTTGTATCAAGCATTAGACAACCATTAGAGAAAAATAGCTCGGCTCTCCACATGGAAATTACAAAACATGGGTAGTGGCAGTAGTTTGACCAGGTTGGCAACATTCCATGTGTTGTAAGCGCTTGAATTAAACAAGTATGGTATTAAATAACCAAACCATTTTCACATAAAGTACGTTTCTATGTACCAAGCTTTGAACTGCGACCAGGATTACTGACATTCCTGGTATCAGCTTGGGATAACAATGAAAGAAAATGGTTCAGCTTTCCACCGCATGGAAGGTATACTACATGACTGACACCGCTAGCTTTGCTAGATGAGCAACATTACAAGTGTTGTGAAAACGTAAGATGTTACAAGTATAGTGTTAAAGGGCTAAACATGAACAGATGATCACGCAAGCGAGTGTTTGAAAGTGCCCTCGCTAGATTTGCATGCACATGCAAATGCCTTGGTAAAGTCTGGCCGGTTCCACAACTATGCCCCAAATTCAAAGCTCAGAACCCGGAAGACACGCATAGCTCCAAAGTAAAAAACGTCGATACACTTCATATGGCCACACAAGCCCACACAGTTAATATCCGTAGGCAACTCTTGCTACGTACATTACTGCATGATTTTCCTGCCACGTAACAGTCCTTATTGATAATAATGAGCTAAATTGTTGTAGGCAGCCTCAGTATACTGCGGATAGTAATGTGTCTACCCACAAAACATTTACGTACTTGAATGTATGTACTTAAATTCATCTTGCATAGTAATTGATGACTAAACCATTTACACACTGTGTAT
>OZ026623.1:58986967-59071967 GCA_964020975.1 Hermodice carunculata | reverse complement strand
ACAGGTAAAACTTAAATCCATCGAAGCCTATATATATATATATATATATATATATATATATATATATATATATATATATATATATATATATATATATATATATAATTGTTAGTTTCATGTATAATAATCAGAGAAACATATTATCTTTGATTCGAACTCTTTGGTTACCTGTATGTTTAGTTCAATGCTACTGTACTCGTCACAGCCAGTTCAATATGTGCCACATATTGGAGTTCTGGCACAAAAAGTATATATCCCGCAACTTTTACCACCGCAACGCCATGAAAATATACACGTATCATAAGCATAATCCAGTTACGTATCTGTAGCGGGCCAGGCACGGAATGAATTGTGATTAGTACGTTTACTTTCCTTCACAGACCAGTTCAAGGAGCACCTCAATGTGTCTGGTGAGGCTTACAAAAATTTGGTTGTTGTTGTTCCTGTTGTTGTTGTTACTTGGAAACTCGTGATTGGGACACTTCAATGTGCTTTCAATATATAGGGAAGCCGAAGGCCCGCAACGCAATCAAAGTGTTTACTTCTTTACACACATATTGTTCTATATGATAGACGCAATTTATTTATTTTTTATTTATTTATTTATTTATTTATTTATTTATTTATTTATTTATTTATTTATTTGACGTTTTTCCTTTTGGGGGATTGTTTGCTTTATTTTTTTTCTTTTGTTTGTTTGTTTATTCAGTTACCGGTTTTGTTTTCAGAAGCAATTTGTGAACAGGGCTCTACCTATCGATTCCATGTGATTTTCACATTCTTATCTTTCTTAGTTGATCGTGTGGATTGGTTTGGTGCAGTATTAAGCTCAGAACGGCACCCGATGTTTTTGTAATTTTAACTCCGAAACATACACTGGCGATTACCTCCCAAACTTGCCTTTTGGGTTTGTTGATGTCCACATTAAAGAATATTCGGCCAAAATGTTTATACCGGTATGTATATTTTACACATGGACAGTGATAGGGACTGACAAGTGTCGCGGGACATAATTTTGAATTCGCGGGATATGTGTGTCATGATTTCATTTTGTATGCGGACCTTCGACTACTGTTTGCACATTGGATAAATGGATGATCTCTTCACAAACTTAGAGTCGCATTTCACAATGCAAAAGCCATGTGGCTTGTAAACTGGGGCACATATAAAGGCCTTTCTCTCAGAAATCGCCTGTACATGACCCAACATACGTCATCTCATATATTATGTAGACGAAAGCATGCTGTTGCATACCATACTTATGTGTTTCCATTACGTGGAGTAAGTTTATTATTGGATAAGCAGTTATTTCAAATGACTCCGTTTGACTTTACTTTTTCACCTGGTATTCACTGGCTATGGCTATTTTTATGTGGAGCGAGCCAAAAAAAATCTATTTTCAATGCCCCAGTGTATATTCACAAACACGATCTGGGTGTTTGCTGTTTGCCCGGGTGTGTCCAGCCCAGTGGTACGTGGTGTTATCTGGGGCGTGTTAAGATACTCTACTCAGTCGCCCTAGTTGGGTCAGCACTTGTCCAGTGTACTGCTTTATCACACTTTACACTCCAATCACACACGCCTTTAAAAACTTTCTACAATTCAAGTCTCGGAATATCTAGTATTAATTGGGTGCTCTTATTCTGTCCCTTGTATAGTTCAAGAGAGGGTATCTATTTGATGTAACAGCCTTCTTCCTTGGGTCGACACGTTGTGTTTCGAGACAGGTTTTCCTGATTTTAAGGCAACATTTAACACTATTTCTGGTCATAAAAAATGATAAATTATTTCATAAAGGAACAATTGAATGGTCTGGTGTGTTGATTTTCATGTTTAGGCACTTGGAAACTGCCGTGAATACGCCAGAACGTTCGGCGCAAGTTTTCTGACTTCGTCCTGGGGCTTTCTTTGTGCCTACACCCGCAAATCAACACGCCAGACCGTTCATTGGTGCTTATTATAACTGAACCAGATGCTGCCCACCTGCCCGCGCCATGTGACGATGCGTGCAAAGCCCCTCGAGCCACCCCACACCCACACCCGCACGAGGGAAATCAGATGCTCATTTTTTCTGACAATAAACGATAACAAATATAAATATACAGGAAACTGTGTTTGTTTTTGATATAACCATGTAATAGTTAACAAGCTTCTTGCCTCTCTACATTAAAATGTACTGTATAGGATGACTCATCAACCAGATAAGATAGCCAAACAAGTTAGTCATTGGGTTTTCCATCTCTTTGCTTTACCGACCACGGAAGGGCAAAAGCCAGCGACGCCCAGCAAATGGCCCGCTGCTTGGGTTATCATAGGACCTTATCAGTCATCTGCCTTTGATCTGCCATATTTTTATATTTTGTTCACTTTATATGCACTCTACGTTAGTTTTCCTAAACGTACCTTTTTATTTTAGTACACCTTATTTATTTTTATTTTACTACTACCACTACTACCACTACTACTACTACTACTACTTCTACTACTACTACCACTACTACTACTGCTACTATTACTACCAGTAGTACTAGTAGTAGATGTAAGAGTTGTAGTAGTATTACTTTTATTTAAGGGTGGGGGAGGGCGGTGTAACAAACTTTGCAATCTTAAACCGAATACAGAAACATCCCCAGGTCTTCATACCGCAGGGTGTCTCACACGAAAATGCCCCCCCCCCCCCCCCCCCGTTGAAAGACGAGAACAAACGGCGAGCCAAATCTGTTACATTAACTATTGAAGGAGTATCAGCTGAACAGGTGTATAAAAATGACTTGGTCCTCAAGCATTGACAGGATTTTTTTCAAAAATCACAATCAAATACTCATACCCGGACCCCCCCCCCCCCCCCCCTCCAAACGTCAAAAAGTCTGGTCACGAAATCAATTTTCAATACCCGACTACTTTCGATGTAAGTAAACAAATTATAGATCTATGTGGGGTTGTTGTTTTTTTGGTTTTTTTTTTTGGTTTGTTTGCCTTTTTTTTTTTTTTTTTTTTTTTTTGTCAGGTATAGGCACATGTCAAAAGGTGAAATTCCTATACTGTACCTGAATAAATACTGAGTGAATCGAAAATAGCCAAATGAGGAAGTATTCGTTTTGCACCCGCAAAATGCAAACAGAAAAGCGAATGTGGTTTGGTTTAAACATATCTTTATTCCGTAAGGATACAATTGGGAAACATGGCAAGGCCCTATATAAATCCCACTTGCACATGAAAAAGATTAAAGAAGATGTGTCACGTATCACAGGTTAGGAGACAATTCACTATAAGGAAGAACACCACAAGACGAGGACAGATAGAGTGGCGGCGCCACACGAGCATAAGCGGAACGACACAAGACGTCACAGATAGAGGGTAGGGAGATGAAGTCCGCCTTCACTTAACTACATACCCACACGATACATTTCTGGTTTCAAGATTTTGATCATAGTATGAACTACGTCACAGCTCCCAGTCTGCCTGTTATTTTGATAAAGTTATGGAGTGCGTCAAAAATATTTTCATTTTGCTTGGAGGTGCATGTTTTGGACCCAAATGATAACGTTGAAACCGTAAATGGTGCAAAAGACACAATTTTGTTCTGAAGTGTATTTCTCTGAGTTATATAAAAAGGATACTCGCAACAATAATGAAAACATCTTCATTTCCGTTTACTCGGGCACACTGAGGGGATTCTCTGAGACCCTTTTTTGAACAGATCCGAGTTTAGCTTGCTGCATCCCATACGCAACCGTGCGTGGGAAACAGCAAGCCTTCTGTCACCTCTGTAGTATAGCTTGTTTGCACTTTTTCCCCTGGTCTTTTTTTTTTCTTAAAAGATGTAAGGTCTTCTGAATTACGCACATCAGCAGGCAAGTCATTCCACAATCGTACAACTGATGGAAAGAAAGAAGGTTTACATAGGTTTGTTCGTGTTCGAATAACAGAGAGATTCGTACCAGATCACACATTGTACCTGTTTCTTTCATTGACCAGGATAGGAATAAGATTGCATAAATATGAAGGAGCTACACCGTGCATGACCGTGTAAAAGAAGATCAGCTTGCTTTTTTCACAGCGCCGAGATAATGTTTTAAATCCCCTTTCTTCATAAATTAAATCATGACTAGTCCTAGAAGTGGCCCCAGTAATCCCTCTGGGTGCTGCCTAGACTTGTTCAAGTCTCACTGGACTATCTTCCGTTTTCATTTGAAATCAAATTCATTGCAAAATAAAATTTTAAGAGAACACACGTCGTAGCCTTATTCTGTTACAATACAGGTAGGCCCTTAAACCTAGCTAATTGACGTGGAACATGTCTATAACCAGATAACATTGACTCCAGATGATTAGCGCCGAGCGGTCTGCACTGTGTTTCTTATCACAAAGACAAGCGAGCGGTCATAACGCACCCTTCTTCAGAAGCTGTTGATTGAGCTACTGTGTAATAAAGAATTAATTGCGGTGCACCGCGTCAGGCGGAGAGCGTTCAGTGGTGTCGGCAGCCGAAGGAAGACGGTCAGCTTTGTGTCGCTTGAGTGGCCAGTGACTAGCCATGCATTCATCGAAGACCACTTTCCACTTAGCCATTATCGCAATGATAATGGGATTAGAACTGACCAGTACTCAATAGCTGCTGCTGTTGAAACCGGCACGGCAGCATTGCCGACCAGTTAAAAAAAAAGGTAATAACGGTAGGACCTACTTAATAACACCATGTAGTTGGCATAATGTTATACAGTTAACTTTGTGGAGGGGAAAATGTTTCGCACTTCTGGGTGGGACCTCGGGATGGGAAAATAGGGACATGCACCAGGGACTTGAGCAAGGCTAGGTGCTGCCAATTGGACGTTTTCAAGTTGCTGAGGCTCCTGCAGCGTGCAGTTTTCCCATATCACTGATCCATACTTCAAAAGAGGTCTGATAAATGAAAGGTAAAGAATCTCCAAGGATTTCCTATTAAGACGAACCTGCAGATATTTAAGAATATTCACCATTTCATTCCCTTAGTTGTTAAATTGTTGATATGGCTAGACCAAGACCGATCACTGCAAATTGTTAAGCCTAATTATTTGTGATCAGAGCTTCAGGTAGCTTTTCATTCATGGAAACAAGATTGGGGTAATTTAAAGGATTTCTCTTGGAGATGACCATACTGGTAGATTTCACAGGGTTGAATGACCCAAGCCATTGCCGCGACGACCATTCAACTGCCTGCAAATCAGTATTGCGAGCATTGGTCGCAGCAAAGGCGTCACCCATTTTGACGAACAGAGTTGTGTAATCGGCAAAGAGCCGAATAGATGAACGAACTATATGTACTATATCATTTATATATATCAGGAACAGAAGCGGTCTCAAAACAGAACCTTGGGGGACGCCTGCCTTGACTTGTCCCCAACGTGATGTCGCACCCTGAACAACACAGTTTTTGCTCACGTCCATCTAAGTAATCACCGAACCATTGCAACAGTAGACCGCTTATTTCCGCTTTTTCTAATTTATGTATAAGTCCCGGGTGATAGACGCGATCAAAAGCTTTCGTTATATCACAAAATATAACCCTTACACCCTTCTGTAGATCTACTGCTTCACAAAAATGATGATACGGAAATACAAGTTGATAGACAGCACTATCACCCGGTATGAATCCGGACTGTTATTCGGATATGGCGATGTTGTCTCGGAAAAAGTTAAATACGTATATAATGCGTGTGTGTCAACACACACTTTTCTGTTTTTCCTGAAATTCTTTCTTTATTTCTTTCTTCTTTCTTTTTTCTTTTTACCAGAAAATTTGTCCAAAACTTTTCACGGACACTATTATACATAGAAACTCCAAACTTGGCATGATTGTACCTCAATACAAGGAGTTTGACCGTTTTATACAGAGGAATGAAGATGTTTAAAATTATGCGAATTACTGGCATTTGAAATTTTAAATCTTGAATATCTTCAAAGGAATAATAGATAGAGATGTCATTCTACCTTTTACCAGGGGATTATTGACTATTGCGCATCTAATGAATTTAAAACAAAAGTTGTAACAATTTAAATTATGCTAATTAGCAGCATTTGAAATTTTAAAACTTGAATATCTTCAAAACTATTATAGATAGAGATGTCATTTTAACTTTTACTGGAGGGTTATTAACAATTGCGCATGTAATGATTCTAAAGCAAAAGTTGTAGCAATCTCAATTATGCTAATTAGCAGCATTTGAAATTTTAAAACTTGAATGTCTACAAAACTATTGTAGATAGAAATGTCATTTCAACTTCTACCAGGGGGTTGTTGACCATTGCGCATGTAATGAATCTAAAACAAAAGTTTTAGCAATTTAAATTATGCTAATTAGCAGTATTCGAAATTTTCAATCTTGAATATCTTCCAACACTATGATAGATAGAGATTTCATCCCAACACCTACTAGAGGGATTGTTGACCATTGCTCACCTTATGAATTAAAAATGAAAATTGTAGCAATTTAAATTATACTAAATGCACCATTAGAAATTTTAAATCTTGAGTAACTTCAAAGCTTTAATAGATAGAGATGCCATTCCAACTGCTGCTCCTGTGTTATGGAATAGTTGTACATTGCCATATCAATATGCTTTGAAGACACACACACACTGATTTGCTATGCAGCAAATTATCTTTCCTAGTTAAATACTACTCTCTCGAAAACCTTGCTTACGGAACTTGATAATGATATTGGTCTATAATTATTGCAGTGGTTCGGTGATCCCTTTTTAAAAATTTGGATTACATTAGCCTTCTTCCATTCTCCTGGGAATTTACTACAAATTAAAGAAATGCTAAAGACCTTGAGTCCCCTAGAATTGTGATTGTATCTATATCTGACGTTTTCGCATTATCTATGTTATCTTGTAACTTGTCCCAACATTATCCGGAGAATTTGGAGGTCGGAATACCACCGATAGAAGAAATTTATTGTGGTGTAATCAATTTCGACCCACAGAAATTCCAAGTCCACATCTTCACGGTCGCAACGGCGTTTTACCACAAGCGCCCGCAAAGCATAGAGAGCCACTCCCCCTCCTGTACCAGTCGCTTGGTCAGGTCGCAATAGGGGATGGAAGCCGTGCGTTCTTCATGTCGCAGTCGGACTGTGCTTTAGGAAGAAAAGTTTCGAAGAAAGTAATTATATCATATGAATTAGCCAAAGAAGTTTATATGCATCGTAGCTTATCTGATGTTAGACTACGGATACTTGCTTGGCATATCGTAAAATCGACAAAGTCGCCGTTGAAGCCTGGATAGGGGTGTACGTCACCACATGAGAGTAACAGTGTAGCACTAATACAGAAAAAATAATCGACGGTTCGGTCTGCACGCTTATCTATGACAAAGAAACAGATAATATTTAATAAGTCAATATCAGAATGATACAGGTCGTGGACCAGATGTGACAAAACATCTCAAACGGACCTTTCCAGCCAAGTGCCTCTTTTTTCTCTTGATTTAGAATAGAGTTGTATGTTTTCAAATGTTGCATCCAGTTAACTCATTTCTGTCTCCTTTGCTGATAGAATCAAACAGCATTCTTTTTCCATTGGCTACTGTGGCTTTCTCCTTACTTTTTCCTGGGATTGTGAATAATAAGTTCGACTGCCAATTCCTTTAACTGCACACATTTTGCATAAGAAGCTGACTTCCCCTCTGAACTCTATACATTTATTCATTTGTTTTATTAAAGCAGGGCCATGCTCGTCGAAAATTTCCTTCAATATATTGGTTACCAAAAGTAGGCATTTACCATAAAGACATCACTATCATCACCTTGTTCAACAACTTGTCAATGTGATGCATGCTGTTTGTCTCTTAATATTGCCTCTCTTTGGATTCTTCAGATATAGGTAGAGTGTGTGTGCACCAGATAAGCCGTGAAGAACTATGGATGCCACAACTCCTGCGGCGGGTAAGTTTCTTGTGCCTTTCACCGATGCCGATATTTTCGCTAAAAAACTCGTTTTTATTCTTCTGTGTATTTTCTTTTCTTTTTTATGCGTTGGTCGGGGTTGCAATCAGATTCAGAACTGAATGTCATGAATTGTAAGTGCTTGGTCGCCATCGAGAATTCGACGATTCTGTCCATATGCTGTAACGCTCATCAGCGTTTTTTGTGTGGGAGTGTTTTGTGGGGGGGGGGGCTGATTTTTTGCCTCTTAAGCTCAGTTGACTGACACCTATGAGGTGACTAGGCATCCGTCGTCCATCCGCCCACTGTCTGTAGTCCGTCGGCGTCCACAATTCACATTTTCGACTTCTGCTCCAAAACCGATCGGAAGATTCAGTTCAAATTTGGTGGCTATATACCTTTGGTGAGTCTCGACCAAGTTTGTTCAAATGGTCATGGATAAGTGATTTTCTGGATTTTTTATGATTTTCTTATTCCTTTTGGGGCAAATCTCCGAAAAAAAAAATCTCCGAAACCGCTCACCCAATTACTTTGACATCACACTGGAACACTCTAGGGACTCCTAGTTTTTAATTTGTTCACCGAGTGGCGATACAGTTTTCTATTTTTTTTTATGATTGTAGGTGTGTTTTCGCTCTTTTTTTCTTCTTCTCCAGACCTGTCATTTATATTAAGCTGAGTCTTTGTGGATATGTTTTCCGTGAAAGGGTCAAACAAAATTTTTCACTAGGTAGCATTACTGTGAATTTCTGATTGTTAACGATTTTTTTTTCAATTCGGGTACTTATCGGTAAACGCACCTTTCCTATTGATTACTGTGCAAGTCAATGGGCATTTTAATGCTAATTCACATTTTTGACTTCTCTGAAACCGTCAGCCAGATTGACGTCAAACTTGGTGGCAATGTACATTGGGCGGGTCTCTACGTTTGTTCAAATAATCACGCTATAGTGATTTTTGTATTTTATGTGATTTTGTTGTTGTTCTTCTTCTTCTTTTCTCTGGCAAATCTTGATAAATCTTTTTCTCGCAAACCGCTCGCCCACTTGCTTTGGTACTACAGAGGAACACTCCTTTTTCATGTGTACACCAGGTGCCGCTTCAATTCTTTTAAAGTTTTTCCTTTTTTATTATTTTTTTTTATTTATTTATTTTATTTCAGCTTAAGACGAAACTTGATGGATGTTCTGTTTATTAACATGTCAAACAAAATTGTTCAGTTGGTGGCACTGCTGTGGGTTTCTGATTTTTAACGATTTTTTTATTTTATTTGTTTAATTCGGGTAATTATTGGAAAACGCACTCTCCATATTGATTACTGTAAGTCAGTGGGCCTTCTAATGCTAATTCACATTTAATGAATTTTACTGTAAGAAAATCTTAGAGATACTTCTAAATGTCATATGCACTCAGCTAAAGCTCAACACATGCTCAATTCAGTTGCAACTTTGATTTTGTGAACAAGTTTAGGTCAGCTGAGCAAAGGCTGTTTTCACAGCTCTTTAGTTTTTTGTGGGTTTTATGTTTATTTTTTTTTGTCGGGAGGGGGGTTCATATTTAAATATGTTGAGAACTGATAATCCCTGGCTATTTACTCTGTATTTACAATTCATGACGTTCAAGACACTACATTTACTTTGATTTTATTATTCTATATAAAAAAATGCTCAATCACCACCCCTCCACCCCCACCCCTAACCCGACCCCCAACACTGCACCGACGTGGTCAAAAGTAGGAGATTTCGCCTGCAGCGGGAGTGAACTAGGCAGAAAGAGCAGCCAGGTTTCATTTCCAGGGAGGTGGTAGTTTGAGTGCAGATAAAAAAGCAGAAACGTAATTAAATGTCTTTCATTGTCACGCACATCTTCTCATGGAAAAATGAACGCACACAATTTTATTTCCATACCTGTGGTTTTTGTTTTAAAACCTGAGCATAATATGGTAATGATAAATAAGTTGACGAGCTGAAGTAACTGCAGTTTATGTCAAGTGGCTGCAACTCGAAATCCCCGCAGCTTCAAAATGCTAACGTGTCCGCATAGACTGGCACCAGGATGAGAGTATAAAATGAAATTTGTCGAATGACCTGATCTTTTACATTAATAGAAATCTTGCTTTTAATAAGATATGACCTTAAGTGTTTGCTAATGATGTTGCTTTATATTTTATTTATTTCTGAATGACCTCAGATTTTAATCAATGCGGCGGAATATTAGCAAATCTGTCACCATCGAGGTAGAACTCAGGAACTTTGTCTGCGGCTGAGAGAGCAGTTTTTAGTTTCGATTTGAACATTTGAAGGGAAAGTGAATCTCTAATGTCGGAATGGAGGTTATTCTATTGTTTGAGAGCATCTGGGAGAAAAGAGTTACCCTGAAGCGACGTTCTGCATCCAATAGGGCGTACTGACATTGAATGTCGGACATCACGACCAGCGGGAGGAAGGGGTATAGATTACAAATATATTAAGGAGCCAGTTCGTAGTACATTTCATAAAAGAGGACAAACTTGAAGTATTTACGTCCGGTGACCACCCAAGCTCACGAAGTGAGTTAATATGTGACGTATGTTTCAAAGGACCAGTACAAATTTTAGAGGCATTATACTGAATCGATTCCAACCGATCATACAGCACCTTACCACAGTTGTCGAACAATACACTGCCGTACTCAATAATTGGGCTGATGAAAGAACAATACATTTTGACTAAGTATATGCGTGATAGTTTATACTTAAACCTCCGGAGTACGGAAATTCTTTTTGACCAGATTTATTGATAATCCGCGTGACATTGGCAC
Organism: Hermodice carunculata; assembly: GCA_964020975.1. Classification (NCBI taxonomy): domain Eukaryota; kingdom Metazoa; phylum Annelida; class Polychaeta; order Eunicida; family Amphinomidae; genus Hermodice; species Hermodice carunculata. The sequence goes on along the minus strand of OZ026623.1, from coordinate 59,061,240 downwards.
GGCCAAGATACGTCACGACTCTAGGTGATACCGAGATGTGTATGACTATCTGCCTCAGGAATCGGAGACCAACCTAGAAAACAGGCGAGTGATGGATTTTTGAAGCGTTTCACACAAAAATAACAGATAGTGATTAGATGGCCCCAGTGATGTATTGAAGACAGATTGGTGTTCAGGTGGCGTGAGGATTGAACAGAGTCATTGACAGTTTCGAGTATGCTAGTATCATCAGCGAAGAATCTCTCTTCACATGTGAGATTGCCCACTAGGTCATTTATATAAACCATGAATAGAAGGGACCCGAGGATAGAGCCCCGAGACACCCCAGCCTGGATAGGACGCCAGACAGAGGATTGACCATGAATATGGACTCTTTGGACGCGATTAGAAGTATAGCTTTCAACCCAGGGAACAAGATGATCAGAAAAGCCAGGCTGCTTAACTTTAAAGAGGAGTCTAGGATGCTATACCTTGTCGAACGCCTTACAGGCATCAAGAAATACCATTCGTTTGATAGCTCTAGATCGTTGTAGATAATATGACGTAGGCAGACAAGTTGATTGACTGTTGAGTCGCCTGCATTGAAACCTGAATTTTCAGATGTTAGGAGATTGCCTACTGTGAAATATTCATAGAGAACAGTAAACATTATGCGTTCAAAGACTTCAAAAACATTATAGAGTAAAGATATAGGTCGATACTTACTTTTTATTTGTCTGTTATATTTTTTGAAGCCAGGACAAATATTGGATCGTTTCCAGGACGATTGAAAATTAGCTTGATTAAGAGAAACTTTAAATATTTTTATAAGAAGATAACGGAATGAGCAGTATTGTTGAGAAGGATGTTGTAAATATAGTCAGCCCCGGTTGCAGAAGTAACTCTTGGAGACAATGAAACTTTCAAAACATCCTCCCCATCAAACGTGATTTCAGTTAATCTAGACTCAGTAGGATGACTAAATTTAGGCATTAGAGGTGAGTCAATCTCGGAAAAAGTTGTGCATTGATTGGCAAAATACGTATTGAAAATGTCATGTTTTTTTAGATTGCAAGATATAATTTGGTCGTTTTTAATAGCTCAAGAAATTCCTGGTGCATGTTAGATCCCAATACCGACTTAGAAAAGGTCCAGCAGTGTTTCAGATTTATTTCGTTATCGCGCAGTTTAGAACTTAATTAAACAAAGCAAGCTTGAATCGATTTTCCAATTATGTTCAGGACATGGTTACGGGTCTTCTTGTAAAACTGGTAAAAGTTGTCAACCTTCGCGGAAACCTCGAGTGTATAAGGACGTGGCATGTTAGCTATATTCTTTAAATGTTTCCATGCCCGATTGCGGAAACGAATAAGCTTTTTCTATCTCGGCGTTGATCGAAGGCTTGTCAGGGGGTCTCATGGTGACTTCTCTAATGGGTATAAATTCCTTTGCAGGGGAAAAAGCAAGTCTGACCAGTATGAAACGATATCGTCAAGGTTGCCATAGACTTCGTGGGCTATGTTGCAAGGAACTGGTAAAAGTGTAGAATTTAAGTTCAGGGAAATTGGACTTATTGTGGCTGCAAACATGACGTTGGAACGGACGATCTTTAAAGTGTGATAGTGAACGAAAGCTGAACACGGCTGCATGATCAAAATTTGAAAGAGGAGTAAGAACGCCAGTATTAAGTACCAGGCCAGGAGAGTCAGTTGTAATAAATTCAAGCATGTTTTCTGGGTATTTGGTGGTCCTGGTAGGTTCCTGCATAAGCTGATAGAGGTTGCGTTGAAAAACTAGGTAGGGCTAAACCAAGCCCACTATCCTGGTGTGATGAATTCCAGTCTGAGCATCTATCATTAAAATTCCCAGCAATAAGGAGAGAGTATAGGTTACTTTCAAGCGCTCCAGAGATGGAAGTATTTCAAGACTCAAGAAGGGCATCCCGCGTTTCAGCAGGCTGGCCAGGACTTTGATAATAATTTCCAGTCAGCAAAACCCCATGTTTTGTAGTAATCCCAACCCAGGTGCATTTTGAATTAAGATCCCCTAGGTCAGTGCGCCTTCGACATGGCAGCGAAGAAGAAACGTGTAAGGACCCCTCCTCCTCGTCCTGTGGCACGGTCCCTTCTAAGAGGAGGTTGAAAATTGTTTAAAAATAGGAGTTGATCAGGATTGTTAGCATGAAGCCAAGTTTCGGACAAAGTAAAATCGTCAACAAGTTTTCGGCTTGCGCTAATAAACTGATAAGTGAAGTTCATCAAGTTTACCGGAACCCTTAATACTACGGACGTCAGAATGGCAAAGTTGTAATTAATTTTCTCAGAGGGTTCGTTTTGTCCGGGATTTGGATGCACATCAATGGAGGACTGAAAAATATCGCAAGATTGACAGTATGTGTTATAGGATCGTGGAACCTAATGGAATAACAAACACTGGAATAAATCATATTTCTCGACTTCTTAGAACAATGCGCCTCTTATGATTGGTTGACGGAAAATATTTTATGAAGATTACATCATAGTTTCTATTTTTGATTTATTACAGGTGTGTCTTTCAGTACTTTAGCTACCTATCTCCTGGCTGGCGTGGTTGTACTATCCATAGTCCTCAGCATTCTGCTCATAGTATCTATTGTATTGGTCATCAGGTATGGAACTCTTTTTTTTTTAATTAACTCTTTCAGTGCCACATTTTGAACTCGCTTAATTCGCTTCCCTCCAAGCGCCTTGGCAGGAATGCGTGCAAAAAGCTCCGAGCACAGCTGTTGATCTAGACCAGTATATTGACCTAGACCAATATATTCTATGTGACTACAGGCATGCTGGTACTTGAATGAACGGTCTTTTCACAAGAAACATGAATCTAGTGCCCATGTTATAACTCAAGGCAGTTTGGTTTAAGTAGTTCTTCTTTACTTGCATTTGGCACTGAGAGTGTTCACTCTTTTAATGTTAATGTGACAATAACTCACGTTCATCTGTAGTGCCATGGTCATTTCTGATTCAAATTCCGCGTGCAAAGCCGAGACAGTTCCTCTCAAGTTCCAGCATGTCTATTGCCAGCAAAATGGCCTGGTTAAACAGCTTTCTTCGACGTGCTTAAGCAGAGCAAAGCACAACTGTCGAGGAAAGGGGTTTGGGGGGGGGGGTGTTTTGTTTTGTTTTGTATAGTTTTTTTATTTTTGATTTTGTTTTTGTTTTTGTTTTTGGTTTTGTTTTTGTTTGTTTTTGTTTTTGTTTTATTCATTTTTTTGTCGACTCAGTTTCTCAATGGACGCTGAAAGGGTTAATATGATGTTCTGTTTTCTCCAAATGAAACATTTTAACTCTTTCAGTGCCACATTTTGGATTGAGTCAATAGCTTTCCTCGGTCCACTTTTGGTGCGTTGCGCCCAAAGGGAGCAGGGAAAGCTGTTTACCTGGACCATGTAACCCTATGGGACTATGGGCATGCTGGGAGATTAATCTTAATATAGTATCCATTTGAAAATTCAGAAAAGTTCATCTTAAGGATTTCTACCTTAGTCGCATATAGCAGTGAAAGAGCGCAGTTGCGTTGCTTTAACAGCCAAACGGACTGACAAACGGGTCACCAACAAGAAACCATCAAACATTAATCGCAGCGTGATATCCCCAGGTGCTTTTTTTCTTTGCTTTATATTTCATAAAGGCAACCCACTCATAAATTTAAGGATACAAGAACGTGAAATATTATCAACTAAATAATAAACATATGCATTTGTTTATTATTACGAAACTTTATCAAAAATATATGAACTGAAATTCATACTTAACCAAAATCATTGCACTGAAAAAGCCACAAAATCAATTCTGACTTACCGCATCAGAATGATTCCATATGTGTATGTAAATATATATATATATATATATATATATATATATATATATATATATATATATATATATATATATATATATATACATATATATACATACATATATTTGATTGACTATTCAAGGTTTGAAGTAAAGAATGACTGTGGCTTTGAACTTGTATTCATACAAAAGGTGCTTCAAATTAACATGACATTGTGTATACATATGACATCAAATGTCTATCTTTTTTACAAACGGCGGCCAACATCCAAATTACTAACTCTCAGTTTATTTCAAGGAAGAGAGGGCTAACAGATAACAAAGCCATGTACGATCTTTCGAACATATCACAACTTGTATTTGGCGTGTCCTTGGTCAAAGTTTGTCTTGGCCTAAAGGAAAAACTAACTGTTGGGTGATTTTATGTACTGATTCCAGATACAAATTCCTTATTTCAAGATTCTTTTCTCTAGGCAGCTTGCCTAATGTCCACTTTCTTTAGGGTTCGTCCAGATGAACATCTTTCCTGAGTGTGTCATATGTGAATTGCGCCCAAAGCGCGCCTGCGAAGCCTGTTGTGTTACTGTACAACTTATCACACTGGCTACTGGGGACAGTTTGACTGAAACTTGCTTCAATAAGGCTTGTCGTCATTCCAATATATATATATATATATATATATATATATATATATATATATATATATATATATATATATATATATATATATTAGCTTTGTTGCATTATTTGTACTTTGAGTCAGTTATACTTTGTAACCTATTTTTTCACTCAGGCTACACTCTTTAGTGTACTAATTGAGAACATTTGGGAAATTATAGTCAGTTGCCTTTTTAAGAACACTGCTGCTTGATTACATGCAAACCTTTTACACTCCTTGGCGCGCCTTGGACGCATTGCGTACAAAGCGCGCCGAGGAGAGCCATTGACCTAGACCATTCGTTTGTTTCTTTTTTTTTCTTTAACTACAATTAAACTTCCATTCAAATCAAAGATCTTCCATGGCAATTCAATTGTGGAATTCTTACCTATAATTTAGATAGGCAAATTGTCCATAAGCAGAGCAAATAATAAAATCTGCTATGCTTATCTCATATTATTTCATCGATGTCATCTAATCTCATTTCACCTCATCTCATCTCACCTCCATTAATCTCATCTCACTCCACCTTAGCTCACCTCACCTCACTTCATCTCATCTCGTCTCGTCTTAAAATGCTAAAACAATTGTTTCTTCACTTGAAGGCTATACAAAACCCGGGTATCATATACAGCTGAAATACTCTCCGAAGAAAAATTGGAGGAAGCAAGACCGGGTGAGTCAACATTTGTGTGTCTTATTTATACAAAAATATAGCACAAAGGTGCATTCTTATCATCTAAATAGAATACATCTTCAGTGAAAAGACATAACTGAACTACATGTACTCAATTTTAAGCAGATGTCATTTCCTTCATGTCAAAGTCACATATTCAACTTCAAACTATAATTCAACAGGGTGATTCATGTGCGCATGATAAAGTCGGCGTTTTCATTCGTAACAAAGTGTTTAAATGTTGACAAAGTTACTTTAAATCTATGGAGGAAATGTATCTTGATCTTGCGCTATGCAAAAGATAATTAATGTCTCTTCTCGATATATAGGGCCCCAACGTGTGGCAATGAATTCTTCAATTATACCTCTAGCTTTTTTAGCATGTCAAAAGAGACTAGGAAGAATTCGTGATATTTTATCTTTTTATCACAATGAGTGTTGTCAGTTTGATAAAGGCTTGTACAGTAAAAAAAAAGAAAGAAAGAAAGAATTAACTCTTTTAGTGCCAAAAACGATTGAAGTCGAACTACTTAATACGAACTGTTTAGAATTATAAAAAGGACGCTAGATTGATCTTTCTTGTAAAAAGCTTGTTCATTCAATTACCAGAATGTTGTAGTTACACATAATGTGATATTTCAGGTTAACAACTTTTCTTGGCCCGCTTTGGGTGCATGAAAAGCTGTTGACCCAGCCCAAAAGGTGGCGCTGAAGGAGTTAAGCTATTCCTATACATTTAGATTTAAGTTTATATCCTAAGTACATTTTTCAAAATATCTTCATGTCATGTGTATGATTATACAATAATATTTAGAAAGCTTAATTGTTAAGATGTAAAATCTGTCAAAATAACACAACTATGTATATTTGTTCACTTAAGGTAGTTTTCTTGAGAAGACTCCCATCCTCAAAGATTAGAATACCCACCTCCAAAGGGATTTTATTTCAATACATTTCTTTCAGTAATATGACAGCATAGTATTTTTAATTTTGTTCTGCTTTTAGGATTTAACTTAATTTTACAAATGCATATATGTGGAAGAAAATGAATCACGAAAAATGCTGTTTAATCAAGTAAACTATTTGTACGAGAAATACAACATTTGGTTGTCAAGTCCCGTACAAAAGGGCTCGATGTGGTTTCTCCTCAAATAGAGAAATGTAACGCCGTGTTGGGAGAATCGCAGGTCTGTCATGGGTCAATAGAGCTCTACCTACATAGTTTATTCAACAGCAGTATTTCGTATGTATTTCAGTTTTTCCTCCAGCCAACCCATGGCATTGGCTTTTTGAGTTTTTCGTTTGTCTTCTCCTCCCATTAATGCTTGCTGTCACGATTTCTCAAAAATGTCTGGACAGACTATGCTCACATTTGAGTCTGAATTACCTAATGAGGTCAAGGCAAAATTTGTGGAACATTTTTCAACTGTCACTTTATTCCTAAATCACTAAGGTCAAGGTCGTATGCCTATTATGTTTTCTTCTCATATTTTCAACACTAACCTTATAAAACCATTCAGCAATCAATATTCTCTTACACTATGATACTGAACTCATACTATCGATGAATGCCTGGTAGTTTATGAATGACCTTGGCCTACTTCACTCCTAAATTTACATCAGAGATAAGATACCTACTCTTGTGTGTATTCCCGATCTTGAAGGATAATCCTTGTAGATAAGGAAAAAAGCTTTAACATTTTTTGCCGAATATGCTGCTACATTTTGAAAAATAGAAATTGTTTCCTTTACTAAGAATTTGCGACACCTTGGATTCAAGAAATGCTGCCCTTACACTTATTACGCCATAGTGTTAACAGAAGCTTGCTATCTTTGTCACCGGTGTCTTTTGCTACCATGATGGGCATTATCTACGATAATTCCCACTCAAAATGTTTTTATCAACCACAGATGTGTGTGAAAACATAAAAAGGAGATGACACCTTATATATGGGCGCTTTTGCGGAGATGTCTGTTGGAAATGATCAATTTGTGGCTCACGTGTTATTAATTCTTCTCCGTGATTCTGATTTTTTTTCAAAACACATGATGAAGAAACATTCAAGAACAAAAGAAACATCGAGGGCTAGCATCTGAATGTGTCGTTCCTTTTCCAACCGAATGGGGCGTCAAAAATGCCAATATATTGTTCCGTGTATGTTGGCCAGTGATGATTATTGTTTTATGCTCAACAGCTCCAGATAGATCTCCAAGAGTCAGTCAACGCCAGAGTTCCAAGGTAAAGCCACCAGCAGATCTAAAATGCATTGTGGAGGACAATAGAGTATCGGTTCAGCACAATGACATTCCAGTGGAAGACCTGCAGGTCCACGTTGATGGAATGGACGCAGCTGCTTTTCAAGCGGAATTTAGAGTAAGGCATACTTGTTTATTGTCATCGGAGACGTTGTCATCACCATTAACATGTATGGCAGGCCAGCAGGACCATAACGCATAGGTCTCACGCACAGTCGAACCCCGACTACGCGAAATCGAGGCTCAGCTACGCGTAGGTGCGCCAAACCAAATATGCAATAGTGTCTACTTCCATTGAGGAGAATATGTTTTTCACTATACGCGTAGTAGAGCTTCGGCGACGCGTAGTGAAGCGACATGTGATCTTTTTACCCGAAAACAAACAAGATAATCATAAATCTTCTCGCAGGCATTGCGGAGATCAAAACAAACACTCAAATTAAAAACGTGACAAATAAGATTTTATGCAGCGCGTTGTTGAGGTAGCCAATCAAATCAGGCTCTCTGCACCACGTAGTACAGAAATAAGCGTCTCTGCAACGCGTCAACGGGGCCGCCGTGCGTAGCCGATAAAACAGTTTTACGACTCCCTGTCGAGACAGCCAATCAAATTGTATTCTGTACAGCAACATGTCGCCGACACAAAGCTACGTAGACCTTTGATGACATCTTTTAAGATCATAATGTTGCCAGAAGCCACTGAATTCCCCTTTTCAATCTAACAAGTCTAGTCTATGACCCCCCCCCCCGCCTTACGTATGAATAAAATTCCATTGCGACTCTCTGCCATGCGTAGTAAAGAAGCAATTGCTATTGGCTTCAGCGTCAGTGTGTCGTGCAGAAGCAAATGTCATTTGGTTCCTTGGCTACAAGTCATCGAGATAGAATAGGAGGCATCCATATTAATTGAGATCCTGTGCTACCACATAGGCTGCAGCGAGGAACTTGACAGGAAGGAGAGCAGATTAATGTATTAAGCTTGGCTAAATAAGCTTATCTGATAAAAATAACAACTCCAAAAGGCTAATGGGTCAAGAAAAATTGTTGAATATGTTTTAAAGATACAAGATGCCGAACACATTAAGAAAATTTCACATGTTTAGAAGAATAAGTGCTGTTTCTGGATGGTTAAGTTACAAAATGGATCCATGTGCCCTGATCATGGCTGAAACATAGTTCCGTTGCCCTGCAACTGAAGGGATCAGAGCAGGTCTGCAGCCGATATTGTTAAATGTGAATACCTCCTATTAATTCCACGTCCACGTGTGATACAGATAAAACACAGTTTACAAAAACACTATTGATGTGTCCGCTCCACCATGCGACATGGAGTCACAAGTTTCTACACTATGCGTCGCAGAGCCTCGGCGACGCATACTGTAAGAACGCTTTCTTGGCAACGTGTTGTGGAGACAGTACTTTGATTGGCAGGATCTACCACACGTAGCTGCAAGTACAACCGTCGCCTTATTGTCCTCCTTGTCCTTATCATCAACTAAAACAACCGTTCGACCATATGGGTGGAAGTCATAGAATACTTAGTTGCGTTTAAACATATTTATTTTCACTAGATTACCCAATAATAAGGGTAGTAAGTAATCCACGAGTTCTCCAGACAATTCTAATCAATGGAACATATATGTACCAGATATGTTACATCGAATCATGTGAATAGTGTTATATCATATTCCACTGAATCGTATTTTATGGCATAATTACATCCAGCTTGCTTACTGTTATTCTTTTTTTCCCACCAGACTCTTCCGAAGGGGCTGACTTCCTCATGCACAGTCGCCGACAAACCAGAAAACAGCAACAAAAATATGTACATAAACATTAAGCCCTGTAAGTGTGCCACAGATTCGTATTCTTAATCTTTTTTCATTCGAAATATGGCCGAATGGACAATTAGGGTTTAAATAGATAACTTAATACGCGTGTTAAACAATATTTTAAGTTTACAAAAATTAAATTTATGATAATGTCACATACGGATCCGTTTCTGTTCGTAACAACGGCTTCAGATTTCCCTATCATATTTTGACTCTTAACTCCCCTAAACAAAAACCGAGTTTAAGCTTTAGTCAACAACTTTTCTTGGCGTTTGGCACCATATTTTGATAGTTCTCATCCGTCTACAAGTCTAGTTCAAACTGTTATCATTCCTGTCGAAAAATCAGAAAATACTGGAGCAGTTGACATTTGGCCACCGGGCGGCTTTGGCTGGTTTAACATGAATGCAGTTACTGCACAGGGAGATGAACTATCTGCCCATGATGTTCAGGCACCACCTGTATGCAATGTCAATAGGTGGCGCCCATATCATTTGTGTTCCCGTCATGCCTCGTTCAGACCTAAGCAGCCAGAAAGTACTTCCGGTAATTGTGCTAACTGGACTGGCTTGCAATCGGGGAATTACTAGCTCCAGTTTCCTGAAGCTTAAAATGCTTTATTCATTTGAACCTCAGCTGACTTGTCTGTCAGATGAGATTATAGGATGGCCCGACGTCCGTCCATCCACCATTCACGTTTTCGACTTTTTCGCCAAAACCGTTAGCCAAATCCACTTCAAACTTTGTAGTCACGTATCTTGGGTACGCTTACCAAGTTTGTTCAAATGGTCTTGCTTCAATGGTTTTTGGACTTTGTATAAAATTCTGTGTTTATTTTTGGCAAACTCTTTAAAAAACAACCTTCTACAATTGCCGCTTGGTCAATTAATGTCTTCAAACTTGCACGGGGACACTTTGAGGACCACAGACCTTAATTCAACAGATGATGCTGCTATATTGTCTATCTGTTATGAATTTTTGTGTGTTAAAGCTTCTTTCGACTTCTCTGAAACCTTCCCTCAGGTTGTATTTGATAGAAATGTAGATTGTCGAAAGGTCAAACAAAAGTATTCACTGGCTGATGATGCTTTGTATTCATGATTTTTAACAAATGTTTTTAGTTCGGGTATGTATCCGTTAATGCATAAATTCCTATTGATTACTACGCAAGTCAATGGGGACTGCAATAGTACTTCACATTTGCGATTTCTTCTCTAAAAAGTCAGCCAGATCCTCCTAATTCTTGGTGCTGAAACCTGATAGAAATATATCTCATGAAAGCATCAATCAAAGTTGTTCACCAGGTGGTGATGCTTCAGATCCCTGAACTGTAGGAAATATTTCAGAAATATGTTGGTCAATGTGTACATTATTGTTGATTAGTATGTAAATCAAGGGGGATTGCACTAGTGATTCACATTAATTTCGCTTGAACCCTGGTGGAGATATACCTCGGGTTGAGTGTCAAAAAGTTTCTTTAAGAGGTCATGCACCAGTGATTTTTTATTTGGAGGGAAAATGTAAGATTCTCATTTGGCCAATGGGTTTGAAATTCCACACGAAGCATTCTGGGTATGCGTGGAACAGATGTGACTTATATTTGCTTAAAAGTATCAAGGTCAGCTGGGAACGGACTGTTCAAATAGCCCTCTTGTTCAAACTGCAGCTGCGTTGTTTTGTCGGTTAGAAAGCATCAGCGATATCCCATTTTTTTGCGCAAAAAACTCAGTTAAAATTTTGCTTACAACATATGTGTGGACCTTGGAAGTGTATGCTCTGCAACGTATACCAAGCGAGCCTACATATATCGATCTGTCTGTTTGTCTGTCTATCTGTCTGTCTGTGTGTTCTTTTCGTTCACTTGAGCAGAAAATCTACAGAGATACAAATTGTATGACACATTTGGTCAAAAAAGTTCTCATCAATGTCAGGCATGGTGGTTAGCATGTTCGCCACAGCTAAACAAACCACATACAAATTGATCTCAACAATTACATTATATAAATTACTCAAGAAAGTTGTACAAAAAGTTATTTTAACAATCGATGTTCCAGAGAAGTAGATATAAATAAGTTGCTAAACAATATACTCCGGCCAGTACAAACCGTGGAAGGACACATCTGTCTACCTGTCCGTCTATCTCTCCATCCATCGGTGACTATCCTGCATCCATTCATTCAATCATTTATCTGTGTGTTTATTTTATGCTTTTATTTTTATCTTTTTCTCATTTTTCATTTTTATTTTTACAATTTAAATGAAGCACCCTGTGCATATTGCAGATGATCATTCTCGTGTTGTCCTGGACACAATAAAAGACGATCCCCATTCGGACTATATAAATGCATGCTACATAGACGTAAGTCCATATTGAGTATGGTTTCATCTGATATGATTTCTAACGCTATACTGATACGTTAACACAAATTACTTTATCAGGATGCCTGTTTTCGATGGTGCATACAATCTATAAACGATGCCTCTGCCGTTTCCAACGCACTAATTTTAGGCACAATTAACATCTGATTAAGGACGATAACGACTGGAGCTCACGGAATTGAATGACCCTGACCAAGCTTTACCGAGTAAAACCCCCGCTTTGGATGCTAACAAAACTGCAACAAATCTCCACAATGAGAGGCATGCATATTAATTTCCCGGCACAACTGCATGCCTGGTTGTTTCAGTGAAAATATTCTTGCTTGGCCAGATACGGGCTGCCGCCAGCATGAGTGAGCGGGCTGTTTATAATATTTGCAAATAAAGAATACTGAGCGCTGGCAGATGAAAGTTTACTCGTATATCCAACTGAAACACACAAGTTCATGTGACTTTGGGATTTACAAACTTAAATTTCTCTAAAAGATACGAATTTTGTGAGAAAGGGGTAGCAAGCCTTGCCCGTGATAGTGATATATATGTGCCCGTGTGTCCTCCGTGATCGAACCCGTGTTGTGGCGGGAAGTTAACATGCATGTCTCGGGCAACTCAATCGGAGAAGAAAATGATCTTGTATTCAAGTGCATTTACATTTAGTGTGATACATATTGTAACGACGATACTGTCTTTTCCAGGGCTATAAGAAGCCTAAGGCGTATATTGCAATGCAAGGTTCGTAAATATGTTATGTCTTATAGTTCTGATTTGGCACACATATGTGTAAATGATCATGTAATTCTGCAATTTAAAATGTTCTCTGCCTTGTTCATGCTGTCTACATGCTCTGAACATTTAGTAATTTATATTTTTTCTGTGCAAACACACGTTAATATTTGATAACATAATTAGATGAATCAGTCTATAAGGTATTTGATTGTGATATGACTCGATCAGTTCTCAGTGAATCATATTATGTAGCGTCAAAATAATTTATCTATTTTGGTTTTATGTACTTTATAAACCTTGTACAACGCACTGACATAACCACTAATGCGTCGTCAAAGACAGAGCTGCGTTAACGTACACATTTTCAGAGCCAAAAAACACAAATTATATCCAATAAACCTATGTTCTCTGCAGGAGCAACGAAATATACAATTGGCGATATTTGGAGGCTGATGATACAAGTACAGTCCAACAGACTGGTTTTGCTGACAAATTTGGTAGAAGGCACAGTAGTAAGTGCATTATGTCTCCGCCGTTTCCAACTCCCGCTAATATACACACCAGTCATCTCTCTCTCTCTCTCTCTCTCTCTCTCTCTCTCTCTCTCTCTCTCTCTCTCTCTTTCTCTCTCTTTCTCTCTCTTTCTCTCTCTCTCTCTCTCTCGATGGATGGATGGATGGATGGATGGGTGGGTGGATCGATCGATCGATCAATCGATAGATAGACAGACAGACAGACAGACAGACAGAAAGATAGATAGGTAGATAGATAGATAGATAGAGTAGATAGACAGACAGACAGACAGACAGACAGACAGACAGACAGACAGACAGACAGACAGACAGACAGATAGATAGATAGATAGATAGATAGATAGATAGATAGATAGATAGATAGATAGATAGATAGATAGATAGATAGATAGATAGATAGATACTGTTTTATCCTATTTTAAACGTGATTTGTTTTATGAGTATGTGCTGTCAGTCAATATCGGTTTTCATTTACTTTGATCACATGTTTTGTTGTTTTGGGGTTTTGATTTTAAGGACACTTTTTATAATTTAATTCACACTGGCTACGTTTTATTATCATTAACACAATTGCAAGGGCGAAAATGATCAGTGCACGTGAAAGAGATCTTACATTTAAGGTGTCCATGGGTCAATTTTTTTTTCAGAGAAAATCTCACAAATACTGGCCTGACAAGGGATCTGGTGTATACGGAGATATTATTGTTTCGATGGTTAAGTCGGAGACGTTTGCTGACTTTGCGATCAGATATTTTGAGATCAAATTTGAGGTATGTTGTAACTCATTTGCTTAGTTAGAAGCCAGATATTTAGTAGCATGTGCGGAAATTAGCTTACACACATTGTTAATAATTGCAGAATAGTGCCATATTCAGATATTTTTCTCTCATTTTTTCTTCCACGCATTAAATATATCCAATCAGAACATTCCTATCTATGCAGCTCAGGACAAACAAACCACTGCGTGTGCCTATCATTCATTATTCACCATGCATGACCAACAGAAGTCTCTCTCTCTCTCTCTCTCTCTCTCTCTCTCTCTCTCTCTCTCTCTCTCTCTCTCTCTCTCTCTCTCTCTCTCTCTCTCTCTCTCTCTCTCTCTCTCTCTCTCTCTCTCTCTCTCTCTCTCTCTCTCTCTCTCTCTCTCTCTCTCTCTCTCTCTTTCTCTTTCTTTGTGTCCAAACGTTACATACAACCCAGGCGAATTCGAAAATAAAAAAACTCACCTACCATGTGGCATATTGGGGGGAGGGTTTTTTTTTTTTTTTTTTTTTTTTTTTGAGTAACCAAGGTAGTGGTGACGGTTTTCTCCAGGTTTGGCCTGAGTTTCAAGTCCACAGGAAAAAAATTTCGCCTTCTACAGGCAATGTCTCTCAACCCTAAGCAAATATTCAGGCTACAATAATATAGAGTACAATTAACAAAGAAGGTTTTGGGATTAAAAATCGCACAGACTTTGTCTGCTTATCTTTGCGAGCCTTTTCCCCTGATCGCATGACACATGGTCTTGAGATGGAGGGTCAAATAGTGAATACAACATATATTGCAATGTGCATGCCATATTTACTACAATGGGCTAAGCATCTCTATTTAGTGCATATTGTAGTTTGACAGACATATTCATTCCAGTCTGCAATGTTTCTCCATTTAGTCATACATGTATTGTAGGGAGAATCATGTGTATTACCATTGACAATGCACTCTGTACGAATAGCTGCATGGAAACCCTATTTACAATTTACTGTTTATCTATATTTATTTTCTGCGCACAACAGGAGAGTCATATGATGATAGAGGACCATGCATCTCAATTGCATTCATATATATTACAGTATGAAAACCGCTTTAGTTAAAATAGACAATGCATCCCTGGTTGGTTTGAACATATTACGGTGTGAACGCCATGGTCATCACAGTCAACAAGTACACTTGCATCTATATATAGTTTGTACATATTGCAGTGTAAAAACCATATTTATTACAATTGACAATGCATCTCTGTTTACTGCACATATTGCAGTTTGGAAACTATATTCATTACAATAGGCAATGTGTCTATTTCAATTTACATGTTGCAGCGTAAAAGCCACATTCATTACAATCCATAATGCATCTCCAATTAGTTTGTAACTTTTCCTCGGAATTCGCATGCAATTCATGTATACCCAGTTATACACAAGAAGCGTTCAGTGTGTTCTTGTACACAATTGACGAAATTCACACTTATTCGGTACCAGCCCCTGTCTTTTTCATTCCGATACAGCGCTCTGACGCAAAGGTAGGTTCTCGGTTAATAAAACGAAACAAAATACTATAAATATCGATATATTCATCCAGTCAAAATTTTCACAGTATCCTGCCTTTATCTTGGCCCATCATCGATCTGTACTAGTTGTTACCACTTATATAAAAACTCGCCAGTACTTTCGGGCCTGTATCCACTATCGGGGCAACCTTCTCGATTGAGCTTCGTCTTTGACGCAGTGGGGCGCTCAGCCAATTGCTGACCCTTATTTCATTGCTTCAGGGCGACTTCACTGTCTGATACAAAATCCTAATTCTGAGGCGTACAGCTGGTCACTGTTTGTCGTTGTTATTTACATTTTCAGGTAAAGCTCACTCGGGAAAGTCCCATTATATATTGTACATCACATTCATTCGACGAATTAACCTTCCCTTAACACTAATCACACATATATTTGAACGCCACCTCTTCAAAATAGACAATCGACTTGGCTGCCATTGTGAAATGGGTGTGTTCGGCACCCAATGCCTGTGGTTTGTAAATGAGCATTGGGGCGATCTTGCCGAGTGGGGGTGGGAAGAGGGTTATAAAATATGAAACCAAATGTATATATTTTGCAATTATTTCAGCGCATTAATAATGATATATATATATGCTGTGGCTGCGATTCACTTTGATATCCAAATCAAGTGTACTTTTGTGAGACTGTCCTACAATCAATACCTTGAGGTAGCGAGATATAAATGTGGTGCAAATCAGCATGGACAACTTTATGGCCGTGTAACTTTTAAGCTGTTCACATGAACATAGTAAAAGTATATATTTTTGTATTTACCTAGCTCTGAAGTATATGTCGGGTAAAAATTGGGATAAACAAAACATGAAGAAGAGCATGTCATTTATCTCAGACCCAGCGCTCCTGGCAAATAACTTTTTAAATATGTAGCAAACTTGTGACAAGTATGCCATTTTATTGGCAATATATCAAAATTTAAAAGTGTCCTTTTATTTGGCTGTTATGTATTTTATTTGCGTAAGTGCAGGCATTCAAACACGGGGGCACCACTTAATCAGCTGAATGCATTGTGCATTAACATTCTTTTCATGATAAAAAACTAACTAGAGGGCGCATAGAAAAATAAGATAGTAAGTTATGTTTTAAAAGTACTTTAACGACCGGTTGCCCTGGCAACTCGGAGAACGGACACCTGGAACCGTGCTGAAAACAAGTGGTCATGATTCACTGGGATTTTCCTTTCCCACAATGCACTGCGCCAGGTTTAATCTAGCGCTCAACGTGTGTGCCTGCATGCCTTCGTGTTGCATTTGGATTTATAACTAAAGATGATAACTGCTTCAGACACAACCGAACGGGCAGGTTAAAGTTAAGATTGTAAGTCATCTTTTGAAAATACGTTGACCACCGTTTGCTCTGGTAACTCGGAGAACGGACACCTGAAAACTAGCGATATTAGATACCGATCCTGCACTCATCGTGGCTATGCAACAGGTATGCTTTTTCCCGGCCCAAGTTGACTGTCCGGACAAGGTGAAATAAAATTCTGTGTTTGAGTTGACTTTACTGCAAAATAATGGCACACGTTGGCCAGCTTTTCTGTTAACTTGGTCTTACAACTTGGTTATGGTTTATTTGAACGACCGGTTTTTTTTTGTGTTTTTTTTTTTAACTGGTGGTTGTTTGTGGTATGATTTTGCTGGTCGGTCGCGTGTTGCAGGTGGTGTAAGCCTAATGCTGTACAACTGGAGTATTGTAACAAAATGTTGCATCACAGTTCTTGAAAAATGCTACAGAATTTATCCAAAATAAGTGTTTCTCATGTGAAGAACTTTGATGAGAAAATGATCCATGGAATGTAAATTTTGCTGCTGTCCAGTTGTAGCAGAAATTTACATTCCTTGGATCATTTTCTCAACAAACTTCTTCACGTGAGAAATATGGCGTTTGTTTATATTCAACATTCAAATGTCACGTGTTATATATTATACGCCGTGCATCGATATTGGTCAATGACGTGACACGTTGTCACAGTAATTTGATCATCAATCTACACTGCGCGTATGTAACACAATATGATCCAAAGTCCATTTGTTTGATTCTTTAGGAAACTGTACATAAAGTGAGACAGTTCCATTTTTTATCCTGGCCAGACCATGGTGTACCAAAGCTGTATAGCTCTGTCTGGCAATTTCACATGAAGCTCCGGTCTTTTGACAGTGACAGTACTGGTCCATTAGTTGTGCAATGCAGGTTTGTCTGATCGTGTATTTTTTTTCGTTTAAAAAGATATATATGCATGCCAGATCGTATCAAAACATTTCTCCGCGTCCATACAGCATACAAAAACAGGAAAACCATTGGTTTTATAATCAGCAGTCATATAATTTAAATGTGCTCATGTAAAGGTCTTTCATAGGCGCCATTGTAAATGTCTCATACGACTATGTTACTGTATGTGTAATGTGATATTGCATGTAATTGTTTTATGTAATCTATGTGTATTAATTTACTTTCCTCAGTAATGGGGGTTTTAATAAAGATGTTATTATCATATATAGAACCTGCGAAAGAGGATTGTAGAAAACGAATGTTGGCAACGTATTTTTGAAGCGAATTGTAGACGCCTTTTTCTGCGAAAAATTGCAAGTAATTGTATTTAAATTTATTGAAAGTTGAATGAAGGGATTTAATGGACTCGAATATGGATGGATGGGTTGAAAGACGTAGGAACAGGCAGACGTGTAGATGAACAAAATATGAAATTACTCCAAAGGTGATGGTAAGACACAAATGTCTTGACTGAGAAAATCATGGTAAAAGTTTTCTGAACACAAGCCTTGTCTTGGAAACTGTTCCTCATTCTACAAGAAAAAATACAAGAAGCAGTTTCTTGAAACACAAAACTAATGTAAAGAACAAGATCGAAAAATAGAAATGAGAAAGAAAATGTTCACAATATAGATTTTTACGTTTTTTTGTTTTTTTGTTTTTTTTTTTTTTGTTTTTTTGTTTGTTTTTGTTTTTGTTTTTGGTTTTTTTTGTGTGTTGTGTGTGTGGGTTTGGGGGTTTTTTTCTTGGTTTTTTTTTGTATTGTTTTTTTTTTGTCCAAAATGATTGGGAGATATATATGTTTGGTGAGCTCAAGACGATTCGTGCAATACTGTAAAAATGGAAGCATCAAGGCAGAGTAGTTAAATGGTTAATGGTTAAATGCTTTCTTTATATGTTGATCTGGTAGTGCTGGAGTTGGGCGCACGGGCACCTTGCTCGCACTTGACTCCCTCCTGGAACAAGCCACGCAGGAAAACCAAGTCAATATTTACAACTGTATCAAAGGCTTCAGAAAGGCAAGACCAAATATGGTCCAAACACCTGTAAGTCAACAGATAAAATTAAAAGAATCACACTCATTTGAATAGAAGAAGTTTCCAACAAAAAATGCATAGTTAATCATAGTACATTTGATTACCTGATTATTGGAAGCGAGTCAATTTTTTATAACATAGAAAAATTGCTCACGGTAGGAATATAATTTGTACAGTAAGCTTTTCATTGAGCTCTTCAGTAAAATGTTGAAAGTGATAAATAGTTGTAAAGTGTAGTTGACACAAAAATATCATAATGGATATTCACACGGCATCATAAAAATGTACGTGTAGGTTGAACTTTCATATTCATGAAACACGTTCTTACTAACGAACTCGAAGTTAAAAATCCTGGACTGTTACTATTACTAATTATAATTTTGAAAATATTGAGCACCAAAGGACCGCACGGAGTTCCACTGACGCAAGTTTGTAAATATGGTATGCCAATATAAGAAATGGAAAATGCTTCAAATAGAAAAAGATCAGTAACTTTTTATAATGTTCCTCCCTTCATACAGATACAGTATATATTCGTCCACAACGTCCTTCTTGAGGCCCTTGAGATGAGGAACCTGTCCATCCCGTTCAATTCATTTCCGGAAGAATACATGAAGATGAAAATTCCCAGCCAGGGAGATGAACCTATGTCTCTACAGGAACAATTTCAGGTAGATTGAAGATTGTCATTTTACACAGCTGATGGCTCATTCTTATAGGCATTTTTAACTGCGATTACAGTTTCTCGGCCTCTTTTGCCGACAAAAACCAAAGTGCTCTGAAAAAGCCAGGTCGCCAGTTCAGCGAAGTCTTGGCACAGACTGATTTAGGTCAGAGGTCACTGAACCCAGGAAGTGACCTTTCCCCGCCCCGTTTATGTTACTCTGGTAACCAGAATCAAATTTCCTTTTAATCACGGCTAAGACTAGTTTTATGAATATATTTAAACTGTATGGCCTAAAGTTGATAAACAATAGCAGAATTCTATTTAACTACTTTATTTTTAGCCTCTGTACACTTTCTATGTGAAGCGGCGTGAAGTTTGTATTGGATTGCGCTTGGCCTAATTCGAGAAACACACTTCACTGGGCATTCCCAACCGCCATGGATATTTGGCTAACTGACACTACAAGATTTCTGTTCTTTATCAACCGACATTTCAGTCATATACATTACAATATACCAGCATGCCCATGGTAATAGGGACCATAAAAGGGCATAGTGAGTCAGGTCAACAGTTTTCTCGGCGCGCTTTGGGTGCATACGCCCGAAGTGCGCCTGGGAAAACTGTTGACTCGGCTAAAGGGTGACACTGAAAGATTAATCAAAGAGGTCAGTGACACTCACAAACGCCACCGGGTTGTGATCCACTCAAGAGTAGCAGGTCACGTGACGCTAAAATGGGCACATGATTGGCCAACAGGAATGTATAATCGTTACGTTTTGATATACATCAACTTTACTCCAACCCCATTACAAAATATGAAGGTAATTAGCTTGGTTAAAATCATGGAGGTATTATACAGTTCCTTGGTTAAAATATAATATGTGTCATGTTTTTCTAGCTATATTGTACACTTTAAATTGCACTGACCAGTGCAATTATGTGTATTGCACATGACATCATAATCATCATAGATGAAGTGTAATATCTTTGAAATTATGTCGTCTTTGATTTAATTCATTTAATGTACCGACGCATGTCCCAACCGGAACATCGTGCCCTATATCACTGCATGAGGACACTCTTAACTCGGCAGGGTCCCGTGCCCAACCTGCCGACCTGAACAGCACAGAGCCAACAGTCAGACCAACATATACATGTAGCATACAGCTTAAACTAAGACAGTGGAGTTTTGCTTTTCTACATAACGGAAAAACCTCGTGAATCTGACTGGGGAGAAACGATACAAGATTGCTATTTCACAGTTCATGTTTTTTGTTTTTGGTTGATCAAAGAGTTTAGAGTCGTGGACCCAGGCGCTGGCTGAGGCAGATGCGTCGGAGGAAAGTGACGAGGAAGACGAAGAGGAAGAGGAACAAAGTAATTATCATAAAGGAAGAGAAAATGAAACATATATTTTTTAATTCATTTGATTTCGCTGTGTTTTAATATTGGTTTATTTCACTAATGTCACAAAACCGAGAAAACAAATACAGTGAAATTGGAGTTTAACAAAAGGGAATGGGAACTATAGTAAGGCTCTTGCTGTTTAACATGCCCCTCAATCGCTACTGACACGTCATAAAGGTCGTTGTTCTTTCAAAATGAGATGTTCTAGTTATTTCATTTGACAATACATGATCCCAGAAAAAGTGTGGTAGTTCCGAGTTGAAACGGGGAAAGTTATCTGAATATGAACAACTAAACATGCCATACAATTCTTATTTCAAATTGGATAAAAAATTCGAGTTTCAAAGAATATGTATAAATCAAAATAGCAGTATCATTTCATGTAACAACAACAATATTTGTGCAAAGTTTGGTGATTCCTCATTATTAATTAATTATTTGAGGCCATGTTTTTATTCAAATATGCCCATAATTTCGTAACCGGAGAGAAAAGAGTTGTTCAACTCAGAGATACCACAATAGCTAAGGTCAAGATCAACTGGTTCATGTACATGTAAGTTCTCAGTGGAGGGCTCTGTAGGCAATTGTGCAAGGTATGTGTATTTCCACTTAGTCTAGTTTCATTCCATTTTAATTTGCACCTATATAACTTTAAAACCGTTCCACCTAGAAACACCTTTTTGCTTCTTCTTCTTCTTCTTCTTCTTCTTCTTCTTCTTCTTCTTCTTCTTTTTTTTTTTTTTTTTTTTTTTTTTTGTAAATTTGAGACCGCTCCTATTTTGGGAGAGAGTGTATATTTCAGCGAGATAACTGGAACATCTCATATTAAACTTTCGGGGAGCACAATGACCTGTAGGGGCCAATTTAGGGTTGTTTTGTCCAGATTAAGCTGTGCCGTATGCCCAAAATAATGAAATTATAACTCGAGATACATGACTGAAATGCAGAAGCAGCAAATGTCTATGTATGTCAAAAAAGCATATTTATAGTATTACAAGGTTGAAATATTAAAAAAAAAGTGATGAAAATTACAGTACCGTACGAAACGTGTTCTGTCCACTAAATTGTGTAGTGTTACCGAATATACCATCAGTCGTCCAATGCCTTACCTTTTAGTCCTGTGTGCAAAGAAACCAGTTTACACGTACATACGTGTAAATAATACACTTCTCTAAGTTTTTGTCATTCTTTGCAGAAATGCCCCGAAACAGTGTGTTACTGAAGACAAAAATAGAAGGTCAACGTGGACATATATGTGCCATACATGTAGATGTAAGGAGCAAGTGGTAGAAAATTAAGGGTTGGGTGTGGTGTTTTTGTTTTATTTTTTCTAGTTTTTTTTTTTTTAGGATTTGCTTATCTATTAATTAACCTTCCAATATGAGTTTTCGGTAAGCCTTTCTCAGGAGCACGCGTGTGATTTGCCGAAAAATAAGTTGTGTATTTGCATCGTTAAAACATTCGGTACCCATAACCTCTCACAGATCAACAGATAGATTTGCAATATACAGTGAGAATAACATTCCCATTATGACCACGTAGTGGACTGAAAAAGGGTGGTCTTATCGGGCGATTGGCTAAACTGGTGGTCTGATAAAAGGAATGGTCTGTTTACCGAGTACAATAATATTTACACAAATACGGTCAATTTTTATCAATGTCGAAATTTTATTTTCCATGTTGCGTATCATTTTAATGACTGATGTCACGGTACTAGATTACTTTTCATTAAATATGAATACATTAATAGGAAGTAGCACCAACGATGCTTAGTCTGATGCATATTTTGTATTTCGTTTAACAGAGTTACTGCAGAAAGCAGGCGTACTTAGTTACAAAGGAACCTACTTTGAGTACTGCACTGGACTTCTGGCGGATGGTGTACGATTATAAGTCCCGAACGGTTGTCATGTTTGGTAATCCGTCGAATCAAGGCGTACGTCTTTTAATTAATTTGCTGAAAAGCAACTTTATCCGCTCTGACACTTGGAAATCACACGAAAAGCCTTTCAAATTGATAAAAGGGAGCATGTACAGAATTTTCTTTTATTTTATTCCCATCATCACAACGTAGGTTTGAATAAAAGTAAGACCCATGTTCACTTAGCACATCACATTTTGTACAGAAAGAATATTAACTGCACCACCGTGACTCCAAAGTACGCCACCAAAACATACAGAAAGAACATTAATTTTGTGTAATAACGAAAACCAAGCTCAACTGCTCAATGCATAGTATGGGTATGAAGAATCAAGTATACCTCTATCTAGTAAGTGACTCATTGTGCAGAATTTTGTCAGCCACAATTGACCAGCTGTCTTTTGCCTCCAGGTGTCACTGCTGGCCTGGAAAGGCCAGTGTGGCTGGTTGTCGGGGTAACAAAAAAAAAGAGCATTGTCATTGGCTTATGAAAAAATGAGGGTTATACTGACTTTCAATGTTATTTCAATTAGGAGGCTGTATCTCACTTTGGGAAATACTGAATGTTGCCATTACAACATCTCTCCAGCATTCTAATTGGACAGTTTTCAGTAGGCGCCCTCATTTTTATGAGGTTACGTTCCTTTGAACACACTGTGTGCTGGCGGACTAATAATGCAGTATGAAGACAATTTTCATACTAGACTTAGGATACCAAAGCTTACGTCCAGTTTACTCTAGCATGTTTAATTCTGGACTTTACCTCAGTGGTGGACCACTGTACCCAGTGTTTCTTTTTTTCACCTTTAATGCCCAGAGAAAGCCCCTTTGCTGGGGTAAGACTACTTATTGTATAGTTTTAACATAGGCACTTGCCACAGAGCAAATGTTACATGGTAAAATAACATCACCATCTCAGCTGAACAAGTATTTAAGTATTTTTTCACAAAACGTGGGCATAAAGTTCAGATGATAAATCCCTGCATGTCTCTGAATATTTCAATAATTTATGCTAGCAAATATTCACATACATCTCTTTCATACCGATATTTAAACTACAGTGAAATGTCAAAAGTACAAAAACCTTGAAAAAATGAACGCGCGAAAATAAATCAATTTACAGTGTCATTTTCTTACTCAGTCTACCAGCCCATACTGGCCGACGCCCGAAGTGGCCATGGCTGTAGGCCCATGGCAATTGAAGTACATTGACGCCCAGGAAAGTAGCGAAGGACTTATAACAAGGTCATTCCAAATATGCAACACATCAGATGTAAGTTACTTTTATTGCAGCGATAATATTGACCTAACAAATGTAACCATAGCGAGTATAATACCCAATTTCTTTCCCTCCTAACCCAAAACCTTTGCATAAAATTCGAAAAATATGTATCTGTAATTAAACAATGTCCTTTGCTTTCAGTGTAGCGAAAAATTGAAACATCATGTTTCTTCAGTATAGATTATAAACGAAAAAAAAATGTCTCCTACGCGTGGAGGAGAATAAAATGCGGCATTCCTTTCAGAAAAAATGACATGGAGCTTGAAGAATGTGTTACAGATATTTGTCCTGTTAACGACACTTTATCAGTTACACTTTATAATGTAACATTGAAAGACATAGACATGCGTACCTTTGGCTCAAATAAAGACTAAATTAGGTTTATAAACAAAACACAGTTGAAAAATTTTCTTGATGCAAGCGTCCCAAGCAGTGGTACCGAAATGATTGCGGCAAAATCGATATTAAAGTCTGCTAGCCATACTTTGTAATCAAACGGTCATTGCATTGTCACTTTTTTTCCAGATGGTAGTAAAATGCGTTAGTATGGTGACTCACTCGTGCTATCGTATTTTTTATTTTTATCTCGTAAATATGGGATTGTTTCTCGTAATCACGAGATTGTGTCTCTTTATTGCAAGATAATATGCCATAATTATGATTACAACACAGTAATTTGTGATTTCTAGGTGCTATCTCAGAATATTACTATGACATGAAAATTACAACTAGACTTGTCCGTATTAGCCACCGTACATTTGTAGAGGTATCAGTTGAATAGTCTATATCATTTTCATAATGTCTTGTATTTAAATGCCGATACCCTCCCATCATGGTCACCGAAGAAATTTTCTGTTTTATATATCCTTTACATCATTTCAAATTTCGAATATTTTGGTGGTTTTTTTGTTGATTTCTCCAAAGCCTGAGGCAGATGCGTGGCATGTAAACCAGTTCGAAGTTGTGAACAGAGAAGACATGGCGCTGTCTCCGACCATTTTATTAGAGCTAATTGATCTTGCAACTAAATGGCAGCAACGAGCAACCACTCAGGGGCCAATCACAGTTCATTGCAGGTATATGTGTTAAATGTTTTACTATACACAATTGTATTATTTATTCTATCATATGGGAATTGAAAAGATCGTTGAATTATATGTACGATTTTAAGAGTTCTGGAGAGTGACGTGCAACAAATGACGAGAGTATATTCTAAGCTAACAAAACGCGAGTAGCATTGTAATGTCGACCAATCTAGCATTATATAACTGATGATATGTTATAAAGTCAGTGCTTAAGTAAAGATAAAAAGATCATATATATATATATATATATATATATATATATATATATATATATATCCGTACATATGCGCTGTTTGAAGTCAGTCAAGTGGTAGACTTAAGTCCCTCTGGCGGTGACAATGCGAACAAATATACATTATCTATAATGTGCTTCAGGGACGGCTTCAGCCAATCCGGACTCTTCTGTGTGGTAAATTCAGTCCTGGAAAAAATGAAATTCGAACAAGAAGTAAACGTTTTTCACACAGTGCAAAAAGTTCGCCTCCAACTCCCCGAAGCAATAAGTGACTTGGTAGGTTTCTTTTTATCTGTTCCCTTCTTATTTTGAAACTTTTTGTTTGTACTAAAGATAAAGTTTTGTTCAGTACTAGAATATTGAAATCGTATTAGATAATATAGGCTTATTATCTCCGGCATAGCAGTCACCTATGACCAGTAATTTCTTGCGTCGTGTGGTCTTTCCTTTCTGGCAAAAATTAACGCTTTAACTATTATATCCCTGTCTTACGAAAGCTTAATGACTGTTCAAATTCCATATACACCAATGCTGCTTTTTCTGGCCTTTTTTCAACCTTTGGTCCAATGTGAATTTGCAGTTGCATTGATATCATGAAATTGTCTCGTCATACCTTTTTGCTTATTTTATGAACTGAAGCTATTTCCATATTTTTATAAGAGACTGTGATCTTGACATGTAATTTTTTCAGTATCGTATTTCGCCGTACGCCTCTGATAAAATGGAATATGTTGTACATGCACACGCACTTTGAAGACAATACAAGCTACACAGAAAAAAATATTTGACTTCAGGCTTTTTAATTGGATTATTAAATGTTTTGTAGGAGCAGTACACATTATGCTATGAAACGGCGCTTGAATGCATGGAAAAGATGGGATTAAACACAAATAACTTACAAGAAAACGGGTCCAGCCATTTGTTCGCTGAATCTAAGTGAATCGACGGATACACATTACTGAATCCAAGATAATTGTTAAACCTGCAGACTGTAACATACTATTATATATTTGTGAGGTCAGATTGGGCATTGATTGCCCGACTTGGGTACCCAACAGTTTGGATATTTGTGGTTACTATACGTTATCGCCATATATAGGCAGCAATATCACGTTGTTTGTGTTCAAAGTCACACTGGATACTATTAATGTGACTTTTGCAATCTCCTGATAGAAACATCGGTTCTAAAAGGACGCGTTTGCGTTTCAGAAAGAGGCACAACTAGGAAAGATGATTTGCTGCATAGCAAATCAGTGTGTGTGTCTTCAAAGCATATAAGTATGGCAATGTACAACTATTCCATAACACAGGAGCAGAAGTTGGAATGGTATCATTATGTATTGTAGCTTTGAAGTTATTCAAGATTTAAATTTTCTAATGGTGCTATGTAGCATATTTTAAATTGCTGCAACTTTTCTCCTTTGGTACTTCACATTCCATTAAGCTTATGGCTGCATGCAAATTTCAAAGTCCAAATGACCTTGACCTTTGACCTTTACAGGTAACATGTAATTTGCAGTGTTACAATACCCACAATTTAAGCCAAACATGAACCAAATCGGATGAAAATTGACCAAGTTATGACAAGATGAAACTTTCAAAGGGCCAATGACCTTGACCTTTGCCTTTTTGAGGTTACATGTTTTTATAAAAATGTCCAGTGTAGCAATACCTACAATTTGAGACCAACATGATTAGAATTGGATGGAGATTGGCTAAGTTATGACTGGATGAAACTTTCAAAGGTCTACTTGACCATGACCTTTGAACTTTAGAGGTCACATGTAAATTTAAAAAATGTGTAGGGTTACAATAGCTACAATATGAGCCCAACATCATCAAAATTGGATAAAAATTGACCAAGTTATGGTTAGAAGAAAGCCACCATCGAAAGTGGCCTTTGACCTTGAAATGACCTTTGACCTTGAGATGACCTCTACCTGAAGTGAACCTTGACCTCAAAAATGACATTTTGGCTTAAAATTGACCTTTGACTTTGATATGACCTTTGACCTTGACATGACCTTGACATCTGAGATGACCTTTACCTTGCTATGATCGAACTCCTATACACTCGGAACCACATCTACTATAGTATATAAGATATTGAAGATTTAAAACTTTAATTAGCCCTCATTTGCATAATTTTGAAAAGCATGACTTCTCATTATAAAAAGGCCAGACTCTATCCATAGAAGTATAATTGTGCCAAGTTTGGAGTTTCTACGTGCAATACATTTTAAATGAAATGTCGGACAAATTTGCCTGTAAAGAAAGAAAGAAAGAAAGAAAGAAAGAAAGAAAGAAAGAAAGAAAGAAAGAAAGAAAGAAAGAAAGAAAGAAAGAAAGAAAGAAAGAAAGAAAGAAAGAAAGAAAGAAAGAAAGAAAGAAAGAAAGAAAGAATTCATAGTAACACAGAAAAGTGTGTGCTGACACACACACTTTAATTACTCGTGACCGCATCAACAAGACTACAAAAGGCTTATCGGAAATTCGGATTTTCTTGTAAGCTTGACCTGAAATTCGTCATGAAAACCATACTCACACCTTGCGGGGTATGCGGCATGAACACACACACACACACACACACACACACACACACACACACACACACACATAAACTAGCAAAACAATGCGGAAACAAAAACCAAAAGATACAGCGCATTATGACCAGATCAAGATTCGACGACAGTGAGCGTGATAGACAGGCTATTATACATAAATACACACACATACACACACACACACACACACACACACATACACACACATATATATATATATATATATGTGTGTGTGTGTGTGTATGTGTGTATGTATATATATATATATATATATATATATATATATATATATATATATATATATATGTATGTATATGTATATATATATATATACATATATCATACCTTGTATGATATATATGTCACAGATCTTCTCAGTTCACTGGACAAAATCTTGATTTCACCGTTCACGATATATTTAAATTCTGATTCAAGTTTCACGAATAATATGCCATTCGTGATTATTTGATCAATTCAACGGTTCTAGAAGACATTGAAAAGCTCGGTCACAGTTTATAAACAAGGCATCCTTTTGGATTCTTTGTTTTATCTGTACGTGGACAAAGGTATTATTTCCTTTGTGCATCGTGAGGATTACATGCATGTGCCATTTTGTTGTACCTGCAGCTGTGTCCGTGATGCGAATAGGCTGAGGCATATGCACTAAACAAATGAGAACCCGATGGAAATTAAAGAACCTTACGTCATTCTTCTGTTTTACCGCCAATTTTTTACAAAATAAACAATGCCTTGTTTACATATTCCTGATACTTACAGGAGCACAAAAATAGGATGAGTCCCCGAGAAAACGTTTTATCTTTGGACATTGATGAGCATAACGGGAAGTTGTTAAACCGAAGGTCTTGGTGAACCAATTTGACAGCTACTCAACTATATGTGCATCGATATGCGCTGTGAAATATTTACAAAATGTCATCTTCAGCAAGTGCTATTAAAAGTTTTAAACTTTGGGGAATGTCTTCTCAGCAGTTTGCACTTACGTATAAGTTCATTAACGACTTACTTATCATTACCTTACATGAATGGAGCAGTTCTGATTTAAGTAACCAACATAAACTTCATTCGAAATGATCACTGCAGCCTGAAAAATCACTACATTATGCCTTCAATACAACCCTGAAATCCAAGTAAAGACTGCAGTGTTTATTCAAAGGAAACAATCACGAGTGGTCATGATGCAGTGGTAACTCAAAAAACAAACAAACAAACAAACAAACAAACAAACAACAAACAAACGAACAATTTAATGACGACTGTTCAATGAAAAAGAACGCGAGTTGGTAGGTACGGAGACACAAATCAATATGTCGTGAAAATCTTAGCTCAGCTGACTTGCCAGTCAGATGAGCTTACTTCGTGGTCATCCGTCCTTTGTCACTCGTCTTCATTTGGGTTGAGGGTGCAATAAGTTATGGCCCAGTGATTCTTGGAATTTTATCAATTTTTTAAATTTTTATTTCTTTCTATTATTTTTTTTAGACAAAGTCTTTCAAAAGCTTTTACAAAACTGCTTGGTCGATTGCTTCGAAATTATACAGAGACAATTCTAGGTACCTCCAGACCTTAATTTTTTTCACTATGTGACACTGCGATTTTCTCATGATGTTTCACGATAAGACAACAATTTTTGTTTACTCTCAAGTACCAAAGTGCACATCTCTTTTCAAAAAGTTCCACTCTAGAGTCTTTGTGCTTTAATAGTTTAATCAAGCGTGTTCATTTAATCGGAATAATTTAAATATTCATGTTGCTCTTGATTTTGAACATTTAAAGTGACAAATGCATCAGCGTACATAAAAAATATATGCCCTATATCAAGATTATGGTAACTCCTATGGGCATGATAACTATTGGACATGTAAAAGAATGTACCTAGGGTGTTCCTTTGGTTGCTATTGCTTTTGACCAACAATGATCTTGACTGGTCAAGTTGAAATCAATAACTGTAAAAACCAACATTTTCATCTTTTCCTTAAAGTCTATGAACCGAACCTCATTCAATCTTGTCGTGAATGTAGTTTAGGTAGGCTATAATACGAAATATGGCAAAGATGGACGACTTTTTTTCTGATTTCGAGGGTCAAAGAAAAATTATTTTACATATTATTTCTTTTGTGTATGGCATTTGGTGGGTGCAGGTTGTCGGAGTGGTAACATGCTGGACTACCACCTCTGGGCCAAGGGTTCGATTCCCGGCCGGAAATCTGACCGGTCATGGTGGTTTACTTTCACAATACAAGGTCTGTTCAACAGACGACTGTCTTTGTCGGCGCACTCGTGCCGCAAAACTGTTTGCCCTTTCGTCTCGTTCATGTACGCTTATAAATATAAATTAATCATATAAAGCAAAAATTACCCGTACATGTAATTAAACATTCTAAAGCAAAAAAGACATAACTCATTTTTATCAAGTTTTGAGAATAAAAAAAAAAAACAGGAAAAGACAAAAACACGGCCCCACTTTCGCGTAATTAACCAACTGTTTATGATTTTATCTTGAAACGAAGTGCTTCAGTATGTTCTGTCACACCTATTGTGGCCACAAGATTAAATTTTAGTTAAAATGTGGCTGAATTAGGCCAAAATACATTTATGTGCTACTGGGGCCAAAAATACATGACAGGCCAATGTAAATATGAACATATATTTATCCGTGCTTTATTATAGCATCCTTTTGCATTCAATTGCGACATGCCATCAGATACTGCGTTTTGAGATCTTTGATATAGTATGTTTCCATAAAATAAATTAATTGCAAGTTTCACACTATAACGCAACAGAATTTTATATCACTCAGGTTTTAGAGTATTTTTACCTAAGATCAATGACCTCTGACAGGTTAATTTTTACAGACATTAAAATCAGACCCGTTAGCGTGTTGGGAAATGTATTTATTCTCTCGGAGTATGTACCCAAATTTTGGTAAGGCCATTTTTGCTTTAGTGAAAAGACGTGCATTTTAGTTTTGTCTGTGTTTGTAGCCTCCGTTCAAAGAAAAAACAAATATAGCGAGGCCAGACTGCTGAAGGCATTTTATGCAAGAGATCCGGTTTACGGTTCCAGATAGGTTTTCAAGGAAACGCCTGATTCAGAAAGCTTAAAAGTCCAGGAACGATACTTCCTACAAACACACAGGGAACCAATGTACCATTTTGCCTTTCCTTCGACAGGAATGTTTCCTTCTGTTCAAACATTCCCCATGTTATACTCCTTGCTTTTCTAACACCGTCGATGTGACTCAAAACTTCTCCATCTAGTACTGAGCAATGGTTTTAGTTTGAACAGCGGTCATAAAGTACGATTCTAATGTATTCGCATCTTAGTTTTGTTGCACCGATTTGATGACTTCACCAGCTGCCACACCACAAGTGCTCACTATTCATAAAGCTGATAAAATGCTAAATCGAAACTGTGACCGGTGTGCGGACATGTTTTTGTGCAAAAAATTGTACCAACTAGAAAAGAAGATTTGCTTCAAGCCAAATCTGTCTGTGTACCTTAAAAAGTGTTAATATCAAAAATGCTTTTGTCTTTTGGTAGTTCACATTCCATTAAGCTAATGGCTGGATGCAACTTTCAAAGTCCAAATGACCTTGAACTTTGACATTTATAGGTAACATGTAATTTGCAAAAATGTAGAGTGTTACTATACCCACAATTTAAGCCCAACATAAACCAAATCAGATAGAAACGGACCACGTTATGGCAAGACGAAGCTTTCAAAGGGCCAAATGATCTTGACCTTTGCCCTTTTGGATTACATGTTCTTACAAAAATGTGCAGTGTTGCAATACCTACCATTTGAGTCCAACATGATTAGAATCAGATGAAAATTGGCCAAGTTATGACTGGACGAAACTTCCAAAGGTCCAAATGACCTTGACCTTTGACCTTTAGAGGCCACATGTAAGTTTCAAAAATATGCAGTGTTACAATAGCTACAATTTGAGCCCATGGCTAGATGAAAGTCACAATCTAAAGTGGCCTTTGACCTTGAAATGACCTTTTACCTTGAGATGACCTCTACCTGAAGTGAATCTTGACTTCAAAAATAACATTTTGACCTTGACATGACCTTTGACCTTGACATAGCCTTGACATTTGAGATGACCTTTACCTTGCTATGATCGAACTCCTATACACTCGGAACCTCATCTACTATAGCATAAAAGACATTGAAGATTTAAAACTTTAATTAGCCCTTATTTGCATTATTTTGAAAAGCATGACCTCTCATTGTAAAAAGGCGAGACTTCATCTATAAAATTATAATTGTGCCAAGTTTGGAGTTTCTACGTGCAATACATTTTAAATGAAATGTGGGACAAATTTGTCTGTAAAAGAAAGAAAGAAAGAAAGAAAGAAAGAAAGAAAGAAAGAAAGAAAGAAAGAAAGAAAGAAAGAAAGAAAGAAAGAAAGAAAGAAAGAAAGAAAGAAAGAAAGAAAGAAAGAAAGAAAGAAAGAAAGAAAGAAAGAAAGAAAGAAAGATGAGAACTTGTACCACGCGCACGTTGTTCAATGATGTGCTCGTTGCAAAGAGGCTGTACACGTATGGAATACGGAACTGAACTTGTCAACGTCTATAGAAAATGTACCAAAGTCGTTTTCGTAACAAAAGTTTAGACCACAAAGCCATTGCTCTGACGGGATAAAATATAATATGTATCATTTGCCTTTTGTCTTTTGGGTCAAAGCATGTTTTGGTGTCAAGATATGACGTAATATCTAGTATACCTTTAGGAGGACGATTTTGATCATTGTGGAGAGTCACAATCTAAATACATGCCAGATGGATTTCTCTTTTGATCATTATATATATATATATATATATATATATATATATATATATATATATATATATATCAAAAGTCAAAATTGTCAGCATGTGCATTTGACAGACCACTCTTTCAATCATTAAGATGTACACAGTCGATAAACAGATAGTGATTTGTGGGAACGCTTCATAATTATTAACATGTAATTACAAACATCACTTATTGAAACTGCGCTTCTTTTTCACAAATTGAATATTGGTGTGTAATGGAGAACATTTTAACATAGATTCATATTTATTTGTAATAATGTTACCTGTACATAATGGAAAGT
Source organism: Hermodice carunculata (assembly GCA_964020975.1). NCBI lineage: Eukaryota > Metazoa > Annelida > Polychaeta > Eunicida > Amphinomidae > Hermodice > Hermodice carunculata. The sequence goes on along the minus strand of OZ026623.1, from coordinate 59,028,448 downwards.
TGTAGTCTTGTAATGTGCATTGTTCAAAAAATAGGAGACATTGTGTATTAAAAGTTCAAATAATTTGTCAACTTCATCATACTCATTTGAGTGTGGCACGGACGGTTTTTAATTCTTACCTTTTTTTAGACTCTAGTAATTGAACAGCATTTCAGGTCTGTTATTGACCAAAAATCTTAAAATGTGTCCATATGTTCTTCATATTTATTTTCGTCTACAATTTGATTTTTTATTGGATTTGAAATCCCTATAAGTTGAAATGGTTCCAATCTGAAATAAACACCATAAACACTCTTGTTTCGAGGTTTTCGAACCAAAACAATATTCAGTGGAACCTCAAGGTTCAAGATCACAGTTACACCTAGTAGTGGTCTTTATTCAGAGGTGAATTTAATTCTGAAACTGATGGTACATACATTTAAAAGGAAAGGACATGGTTACGGCAAGCTTTATTTTATTAATGAGGCGGCCTTTAGCGGGCTTCCACTGTATTGTGGATCTTGTATCGCTGAGAATGAGTTGCCATTTTTCTCTCAGGAGGGATCGTTATTGGAAAAGCAGAGTGAGCGCACGTTACAAGTGAGTTTTGTCCCACCAACAACGATCCAGTGTGGGAGAAAAGAACTGAATCAATCTTTAGCCATGTCAGATTTTATGTATGATTTCGTTCCGGATTTCGCTCTCAAAATTGGTACTTCACAGCCAAACATTGACTAGATTTCATAAGTGTATCAGGTGTTGTCATGTTGCATAACACAGAAAATACAGAACCTTCTGCACCAGACCTTTATTTCCCTGAAAATACACGAAACAACATACCTGTTCAAAGGTCAGTGGACTTTTTCAGCATTGTTTAGCAAGTAATGCTGCAGCTGCCATTTGTCTTCACAGAAAATGAAAACAAAAGCACTGCCCAGTGCCTTTGCCGCTACAGTACGGTTAATATTAAATATATTGAGTCCAAGGTTCCGGGTTATATTCCTGCGCAGACAAAATGTTCTTCTCTATTGTGGCAAAAGATTTATAGCCGTTCAACATGCACGCCTGCGTTTGGATGCGAGTGCTTTAAAATCGCGTGTTATTAATATTGGCGTTAAGGATAAATCAACATGCTCATGTGGTTCTCTCCATGAGGATACCTGGCATTTCTTCTTCTCATGTCCAAAATACTCAACACCACGCTCCCAGTTGCACACAAAATTGTCCCTCTCACTCCTTTTACCCCTCACATTTTTCTTTATGGTTCCCCTCAGTGCTCTCTTAATGAAAACATAACAATTTTCCTGGCTGTTCATGAGTTTAATTCTTCGGCTGCTCGTTTCAATACTGTAGGTGTTGGGTAGATACTTAGTATAAATTTGTCTCCTGTCTGGCAGGAAAAAAACAATGTTCTTCGTGTTTGGTCAGAGAACCTGTGGGCGCCATCGGATCTTTGGCCCATTATGGAAATCCTATCTGAGGACCTGTTATAGTGGCCAACATTCAAATTCTTGTGTAAGAGGTAAATTTATGTCTTCATGTGAACGGCAACAGCGTTATTGACATCGCAGTTTGTCAATTAGTTAAGTACTGTCCCCTGTCTGTCTTCTCACTGTGCTACGCTCTGCAACGGGTTTAAGTGAGTCTTGTGTTGTCATGTGCCATTGTCTTTTCTTACCAGAAATATAATTTTAAAAAGTCTTCAACCCTCTCTGCCAACCGGAGTATAACTACTGTGTACAATGATTTGTAATTGTAATAAAAATGTGTATCAATCAAACCATTGTGTACTGGAGCGGAGTGCTTGATGAGTTCGCTACACCGAGTGTTCGTCCTCAGAATTTGGCGCCCGAGTCCGTACTGGCAGGCAACTGAGAAGCGAAAGGTAAATAAAATTATATGTCACATCGAAAACAGCGAGTATCTATAAATGGGCAAGTCTCAGATCCTCTCAATATCGATTATGGTGTACCTCAAGGTTCTGTTTTAGGCCCCCTTCTCTTTATAATTTACATGAACGACCTACATTACCAGATGAAACATTCGAAAATAACCTTATATGCAGACGACACGGCAGTATTCTTTGCTTCTAAAGATATTGTGACTATCCAACAGCGATTACAGGAGAATCTGGGTCTTGCCCACACATGGTTAACAATGAGTAAGTTAACATTGAATACTACAAAAACCAAATGTATGATCTTTGGAACAGGCAAACGGCTGTCTTCTGGGAGAAACCTTAGTATGCATATTGAGGCAGAAACTCTGGAGCAGGTTGAGAGTTTTAAGTATCTTGGTGTGTGGTTTGATCCCACTCTGTCATGGTCAGCCCACTTTGGCAAAACCTGCTCCAAGATATCACAGAGACTCGGAGTCATTGGGAGAATAAGATCATGCCTACCTCAGGAGACAGGCAAAATGCTTGTACAATCGATGGTATTACCTGTGTTTGATTATGGAGATGTTGTTTGGTCATCCTGTAGCAACACCCTGCAGGATCGACTGCAGCATCTCCATAATCGGGCCGGGAAATTGATTTTAAAGTGCCCTTTGAGAACAGCCTCTGTTGAAGTCCGACAGCAACTTCAATGGACTTCGGTCTCTGAGAGACAAAACTTTCATATCTGCAGTATGACCTATAAATGTTTTAATAATCTACTCCCCCCGTATCTTCAAAATTGCTTTACACCTATTGCTAATATCCATACCCACAATACAAGACTACGTGCATCTGCAGGGATGTACATAAATTCCAATTTGACAAAGGCTGGCATAAATAAATTCCCATCTCGTGGTATTAAATTATGGAATACCCTCCCGGAATCAGTAAAGTTCTCACCATCAGTCCAGTATTTTAAGGAGAACTACTGGAAGCATTACTGGCCAAACCAGGTTTGACCAGCAATGTTTCTAGTCACCAAGTACAACAGCCATTGAACTGTAATTTAACATATTTTAGGGTAGTTTTTTTACTCTTTTAAGCATTTTATATTTATTCTAGTATTATGGAACAACTGTATCTATGTGTTTTATTATGTATGAATGTATTTATTGTATGTATGTACAGGGCCCCATTGGAAAAAAGCTATGTTTCATGCTTTATGGGCTAGCCTGTATAAAGAAATTGTATAAATAAGTAAATAAATTAATTGATTAATTAATTAATAAAAAGAATATCAGGGCTGTGTTCTCCTTTTCCAAAGGTTTCTAACGGAATGATGCAAAATCCCATGTAGATTAATGAGAATTCAGGGATAAATGTCATGAAACATAAAAGTACTTAATAATTGTTTATAACTTTGCACAAAATCCAATCTAGCACAGCCTCAAGACTGAAACAAACATGATGTGAATGCGAAAACTCTCTGAAAAATGAAGTGAATACAATGTAAACTTCAAAGCACAATAGCCATACACTTCCTCGTTCCTCGTTTTGATGAACTAAACTTTATCGGGCAAGGAGGCGACGTCATTTTGTACTGTTTTGAAGATTGCTGACTGACATATTATTCATAAACTGACGCTGCGTATTCCATCACATGCTCTTCTTCTTTTCCTTCTTCTTCTTCATCTTCTTCTTCTTCTTCTTTCTTCTCCTCCTTCTCCTCCTCCTCCTCCTCCTGCTGTTATTGTTGTTTCAGTTGTACATAAATAAAAAAATTGTCAATACGCTATTTGAATCGGGTATCATTTTCTAGAACCAAGCACCGGACAAAAATGACAAATCTGAATGCTCTAAAATGAGTTCTATTTCAACCATATCATGATACAGTGAAACTGTATGTCTCCATTTATATTACTTTTGAACTTGAAAACGCTTGTGTATGAAATTTAAATTGTCTTGGGTTGTTGATTAAACACGAATTTTCTGTTCTTTTAATCTACATCTGATGTCTTATACAATCACTTTTACGTGTAATACGTGTTTGTTTATCTCTAGCAGTACCAACTGTGACCAAAGTCGAACTACTTAACAAGAGGACCATGGTGGTCCTGTGCTTAGCTGACCGGAAGCTGGATAATCACAACTGAATATGCATTGTAACAAGGCTTGAGTTACACTCTTTAATAAAAACAAAGTCATGGTGCAAATAGTTCTCAACTTATTATGTGAACAGTAAAATTTACCTTAGTGGCCATGTACCCTTTGGAATGAGATCAAGGTCACACATGTATTCTTCAAGTGTGGCCTTTCCTTAGCGCAACTACCATGCGCAACACCAAGTTCAAATAGTTCTTAATTTGGCAATTCAGGAATCAACAGCAATGCCTGTTTGCAGCTTCCTTTGACCCTCCAACAAGGAAGATTTCAACCAAGTTCCAGGATGATCTGAATGATGGTTTTGGAGCAGATATCAACAATAGCAAAAAACACAAAAAAATCATTTAAAAAAAAATGAAAAAAGGCACAATCAAACTGATTTCAATGTCACCTCTGTTCCATACAACGACCACAGTAGCTGATATGTACATGTCCCTTTAGTGATCATAAAATGATACAGAAAAATTGCAACAACACCAGTTGGTAAAAACTAAGGTTTATGGGTCCTAAGAAGTGTCGCTGTGCAATTTCAGAGCAATTGACTGGGCGGCTTCCGAGAAAATTTGTTAACACTTTGCCAATAAATCAACAACAAAATTTATAAAAAATTCAAAATTTATTGGACCGTCACCATTTGAACAAACCTGGTAGAGACCCACCCGAGTTACGTCCCCCACCAAGTTTCAAGTGAATTTGCTTGACGCTTTTGGAGAAGAAATGAAAAAATGTGAATTTCCATTGCAATCTCCATTCACTTACATAGCAATGAACAGGAATGCATGCATCAAGCAACAAGCACTCGAGCTAAGAAAGCCGTTAAAAATCAGGCATGAAGAGTATCTTCACCTAGTAAACAAACTTGTTTAAATCTCCCGAAAACTACATTTTCACCAAGTTTCAGAACAATGTGAGAGACGGTTGTGGAGACCATAAGTCGACAATGACCTCCAGGCAAAAACCTTAAAATACAGAAAAATCGCAGCGCAACCTGTTGAACAAATTCAGGTCTGGTTCCCAGACGTGTTCCTATGCAATTTCGAGTCAAAATTGGCTGGGTGCTTTCGAAGGAAAATATTTCTCATAAAGAAAAGATGATAAAAAATACATCTAGTGCATCAGTTACGTTTACCCTACACATGGCAGGCAGAATCGTAATTCCCCTCGCTTAACACGCATTTTTTTGAGTAATGTTTATTTTTCATTAAGTCATGGTGTCTATTATTCAGAGATACACAATTCGAAAAGTTTATTCCGGCTTGTTGATTGCCAGTTTTTTATCCTCATTAACCGTGGTAAATGCCAATAAAATAGGTGCTCTGTTGTTGGGCGATAACACGCGTTCATTGAAACAGTCTTTAAATGTACTTTAAGACGTCAAAATCGCATGCTCAACAAAATCCGAGGTCGCGATCTTGAGCGGCAGTTTCATATTTTACCCGCCAGGTGGCGATACCATGACACAGCGAAAGTTCCAGTAAATAAAAACAAGTGTGCGCAGTTTCTGTCCAGCAGAGTCGCAGCTTTGGTCGGTCTTTTGGAATTATGGATTGACCCCGATAACCTGTGTTATTACAACGAAATGAAAATGCATGAACAAAATCTAGTAAATAAAAATGCCTGTGTGCTGGTGTGAAACTTGAAGTGCCAATGATGGCAATGTCGATCTTCACGTACTACAGCAAAGTTGAAGTTAGGTCTGTGAATACATTTATTTTCACGTGTTCTAATTTTGGCGGTTTTTTCATATTTTGGACCTTTCACTGAAACTTTAAACTCACTATTTTTGTTATAATTCCTACCCATACGGTGTTTAAAATGTTTTTCACTGGTACCGCTGGGTTCTTATATTAGCGGCCTTAGAGCATCTGCGAAATAAGCGAATATTAAAACTCAGTGGAATTAAATAGATTCACAGTAGTACTAAATTATGAATTTCATTATGCTTTCGTGCAGGTCTATGAAGTACGGTAATACATTAATCGGTTATAGAATTGATACCATACTATCGACGCCACTCGACCTTCCATCGGCATGCTTGATCGTCGGCTGCAGCGGCTACGCAAACGTGCACAAAATGTCAAAACATACACACTCGTTGTCTGTCTGGGATTCAACATTCCATTTACATGTATGTATCTGCCTTGAACAAAACAGTAAGTATTGCCACTGCACAGCACATATCGTGAACAAATTAAGCAGAGGCATTGAATCAAAACAGCGGAGACACTTTTCCAGTTTTTGTTTAATGGTGCACAGTGAACAATTTAATTTTGGTCATGTTCTTGTGGTCCATGTGCTGAAATCGCGTCATCTGTCTGGACATACTCACGCTACACAAAATATCGTGAATATTGTACAAACGGCACACAAATTCACGAATGAATTAGATCTGAGTTTTAAACCGCTATTGACGCCCATATCTGTCATACAATGATCAGTCCAAGGACAACGCGACCTGGTGAACAAATAATCAACAAGGGGTCTCTGGGAGTGTCCCTGTGTGATTTTGAAGCAACTGGGTGAGCGGTTTGGAGAACATTTGTTTTTCAGATGTGGCCAAAAACGAAAAAAATCATAAAAAGTACAAAAATCATTGGAGCGTGGAACGTGGAGGCTTGGTGGAGAACCACTGGAGGAACATTGCCACTAAGTTTGAAGTGAATCCGGCTCACGGTTTCGGAGAAGAAGTCAAAACTAGCAAAAACACACAAAAATTCGTAGAAAAATAGAAAAAAAATCGCAGCACCACTTATTCAACAATCTAGGTCAAAGGGTTCTCAGAAGTGTCCTTATGCAATTTAGATGCAATGGGCTAAGTGTTTCTGAGATATTTTTTGAAGATTTGACTAAAATATTTACAAAACAAAATTCCTAAAAAATCCAAAACATTACTGGAGGTTGCCCATTTGAACAAAGGTTGGTAGATTTCCACCAAGTTTGAGGTCAATCTGTCCAGTGGTTATGGCGTAAAACTCGAAAATGTTAATTGTTGACACCGGACCACGGACGATGACAGACGAAAGACCACAAAAATAAGCTCAGCTACTGACAAGTCAGCTGAGCTAAACAAAACTTATTTTGATTATAATAAGGGTGCTAGATTCCTGTTCCTTTTGAAAAAAAAACCTTCATTCAATTACCAGCATGCCTGCAGTCATATAGAATATATTGTCCAGGTCAACAGCTTTCCGCGGCGCGCTTTTGGCGCATTAAGCCTAAAGCGCGTCGAGGAAAGCTGTTGACTCTGTCTAAAATGAGGCAATGAAAGAGTTCAACCTGACCTCGTGGTTATACTGGTTACTGTGTCTAGCAGAATTTCCACCTGCATGAAAAGACCATTTTTATACTAAGCCCACAAATTTGCAGTTCCATGTTTGTCTGTCTGTAATTAAGCTACATCCCCATTAAGTCCATTCTCCATTAAGAACGAATTTTAGACGCTAAAGTGGTATTGAAGGCGATATCCCATGGTGCTTATTTTTAATTGTGTGCATATTTTCACTGTTGTTACATTTCTTGCATTTCACGTAAATCTAATTTCACTCTTTTGGACATAATTTATAGAAAACCTTTGTTAAAATACTATTTCACTGTGTTATTATTGTCACGGTTTTGTGCTGTCAGAGAAAAAAGCCAATTTCCAATATCAGAACCAGGAACGTTGAAAGATAGAGGGAGCTAAAATTGTTTTTATTACTGATAACGTGTAAACCTTGATTCTTTGTCAAAGAACTAAAACTGACCATATTATGACTTTTGGCTTTCGCTGATTCGTCTCTGGCGTGTCAGGGTGACCCATGGGATAAAGCCAGTTACACAGTTATATTTACTAGATTTGCAAGGTTATTTGGGTATATTATAAACGATATACCTGCATCTTGACCTGTTCATTGTACTCATTCTGATGAAGTAATATTCTTAGGTCAGCGAGACCCTACCGCAGCTTTTCATAGCTCATAAACAGTGTGAAAGTGCAGTTATAACCTCTCGTCTGGACACAGGAGATTAACATTATTCAAAGGTTTCCTTTTTCATTCTTGAATGACTAATGTGTTTAATACAGCTTATCCGAAAAGGGAATTACTAGAATTTTGTTGACCCACAGAGGTCCTTCTATGCTTTGTGAACCATTCTGCAATACTTAAATATCGGAAATCCGCTTTCGGCAAATTTCGATTAAACCTTGACTAATCTCCTTGGGCAACGAAAAGATTTATAATTGCAGTCAGCCTAGGAGATATCCGTGTCAATGGATGTATCAATCTAGTTATCTATCTACCTATCTATCTATCTATCTATCTATCTATCTATCTATCTATCTATCTATCTATCTATCTATCTATCTATCTATCTATCTATCTATCTATCTATCTATCTATCTATCTATCTATCTATCTATCTATATATATATATATATATATATATACATATATATATGTATATATATATATATATATATATATATATATATATATATATATATCTGGCTGGCTGGCTGGTTGTCTGGCTGGCTGGATCGCTGGCTGGCTGGCTATCTGTCTGTCTGTCTGTCTGTCTGTCTGTCTATCTATCTATCTATCTATCTGTCTATCTATCAGTCTGTCTGTCTATCTCCCTTTTTATCTGTCTGTGTTTCTGTCTGCGTACCTGTCCGTCTATTCGTCTGTGTGTCTGTATGTATGTACGTATGTATGTATGTATGTGCGTATGTATGTATGCATGTGTGCTTGCTTGCTTGTTTGTGTGTGTTTTTGGACAAATTCGATGCATGCCGTGGACGCAGCGACGTGCACATATAATATGTGGCCCCAGGTGTTGAAGATAAAGCGGCATGAAACCTTTCTGGTTGGCTGGATCAATTGTATTTTACTAATAAAAGATAAATAAAGAGCAAAAGGGTGTACACGACCGGAGCCCAGACCAGTATCTCCTGAAACTATCGGGTGAATAGGAAAAATTTTATTGAAATCAACAATTTTCTTAATTTGAAGAGTATGCGCTTGTCTGCAAAGCAGACTCATGTCTGGATTACTTCCACTGCAGGAATATACACAAAAAACACGCAGGTCCGTCTGTTAAAAAGTCAACGTACGCCTTCGAGAAGGCTGCACTGCAATGCAGCATAACGTACCCTTATATCCAACAAGAATAAGTGGAGAAGTCATAGATTATGCGTTTAGTACATGAATATAAGTTATAAAATTGAGCAGGTGGAGTGCGATAATGTTGTTTATTACGTGTGTGAGTCTCAACAAAGCTGCCCATTTAGCCGATTCGGCACTCGGTTTAAACATATTTCATTGAAGCAATTAGGAAACAGGGCGATGCCCTATATTATTCCTTTGGCACTTCATGTTTTTTTTTGGGGGGGGGGAGATAAATCCTTTACAGTGAAAATTTATTTAAACGGCACGATGGAATTTCCCTTGTAAGACCACCTAAGGGACTGAAAAACTATGATCGCAAGATAGTATAGGATTTAATTAAGCACAACTAAAAACGGGACTGTAAATTCGTGGTCTTAATATAGAAATGGTTTCCTGACGGGAACGGCTTCGAATGGACTTTCCACTGTATTTGCATCTTGTACAACACCATGACGGGGGTCCAGCCGCACATCAATAGATATTCACCCGAAATTCCAGAAGCGATGTGTACAAGGGATTACACATATCACCATACAAGTTATACTGTACTGTGTTATTATTTACCAACGGCACGGATTCAAAGTCCGCTCAGCTCTTGGCTACGGCCGGCAAAACTATGTCGGCTAACCAGCTAAGAATGCAAATCATCGGCGTTCATCTTTAGAATGATGACTCCAATATACTTCTTTTGAGATAATTTTGCGAAAAACACCGAGTTATTGTTACATTCACTGATCTGAACATTTTTATTTTTCCGTAGTTTTCCTTTTTTCACCAAGTGTATGTATTGCGTTTTCCATATGGAGACACAACCGGTTTAATACTACACTTGTAAAATGCCCTGATTTTTGACCGCAGTACCGGAATAGTTGTTCACGTAGCTCCGTGATCACCCTGTTGGTAAGATGTAAGAAAAATAATCTGGTGGATTGCCAATCATAATCTGTAATATATATGGATTATATTACATTCACATAGGTTCAAAGATACATTAATTCACCCTTTTGGCTTGCACTTTCGCATTTACTTTTTAATCTTATTACTGTATGAAATAGCAGCACTAACGCACGTTTCGTTAAACAATTATAATCAAACGTTCATGATTTGACGTATATGGTGAGACTCCACTGCATGCTTGAAGCTTGTGCTTATTTGCTTCAAACGTGGGAACATCCACGATTTACAATTCTGGAGAGCTTTTTATATTTCTTTCGAGGGGCACAATCTCGCAGTTGTTTTTCCATAACGCGTTCGTGCCTGATTCTATAGGGCCACTATTTAAGGCGAGAAAGATTTGAGGAGTCAAGTATACCCCATGCCGACCATGAAATACATTTTTGCAAATATCTCGTTGGGTTCGAAAAAAAGGCACCGTTCCTGTCAACTCAACAGTCGCAGAATGGGGAATGTGCTTATGTTTTACACTGCCAGTGCTCTTCACGACAAAATAATAGTCTTCTAAAACGTTACATTGATTTTAGACGCAATTGTATTCCCGTGTCTCGGGGGGGGGGGGTGCATATAGACGCCAACTGTCCCTCTTCGTCAGGGTCAAAATTAGGTTAAACATTGACCAATTTATGGTGTTTGTCCCGCAATTAAACTGGGTATTTACTTTCATATTTTTTATAAAAAGCTCTTTCCCTGATGTCTTCGCTTAAGTGTCCCTGAGAAAGGTATTTTGAATGTTGGCATCTCTGGGGGTGGGTAGGAGGCAGTCAATGTCCCCACCTCTTCCTTGCTGTACCTGGGGCACAACGCCCCAAAACTACTCTTTCAAAGTTATTGACACAATCTCCATACCAGCATGAGCACTGGAAGGCTTCTGTGTTAAATCACTTTCAACATTACGCAGAACGTGACATATTCATAAGAATGAAGTTTCATTTATTTTGGGCCCTGCCTAACAACATGGTGAGAAAAAACGTCACGAAAAATTAAATGCGGGGCGTCTGCCGCGATCTCTCCTCGTTTGGAGGAATTCCGGTCATGACCTACAATCATTCCTCTCAATACATCATCTGACACCTGTTGTTCTTTGAGCCTCGAATTGAGAATGAGTGACTGACGTCACACGCGCTGTAGATTATACTGATGATACACTTCGACCAACGGAAATGCAAAAATGTGATAGTTTAACACGACTTTGCATTTTTTGTTAGAAAGCACATTTGGTGGTGTGCATGATGACGAATTTGGTCGGGAAGACAGTGCGCCGGGCAGAAATAAAAAGCACGAATATACATTTCACCTTTTATTAAGTGGGACGGCGAAAAAGGGCTTCACGCTAAATTTTCCACCATATGTGACATGGAAAGCTACATGGTGATTACTCTGATTGACATGTATGATTCAAGACATCGTCAGTTTTCAATTCTGTCGACGCAAACAAAAAAAAAATGCAATCGAAATATATGATTGTGGGTGGCTCTCGAATTTTTGAAGTTCGAAAATGAAAAGACTGATGTTTGTCAAGCAATTTCCAGTATTGTGGGCTGTATCTAAGGCACCGGTAGCATTTTGCGTTATGTTTCATATATGCACTCAAGAAATACCAGGATCATCAGCAAATGTCTGACCTGTATTCTCCAATAATCATGGATACTTTATTATCTCTTTTGGACGATCTTAGACACTTCCAAGACTGTTTTGCACGCTTCAGTATGTTCACACTTCTGGTGGGCAAATTTCCGATTAAAAAGTACATCTCTGTCATACCCCTGTAGGAAAAAAGTGAGTGCTCAGGAATTTACAAAATCAAGATGAAAATCCATTAACTGATAAGCCCAACGTGGTAACTTTCATTTATATTTTGTTGAAAAGAACAACTGGAGTAACTCTTTGAGCGCCAACACTTGGCTGAGCTGCACCCAAATTACACCGAGGAACGCCGTTAACTTCGACCATTCTTATGGTCTTTGCAGGTGTAGACATACTGGTACTTGATTTTTTTTAAAGTAGTTTTACAAATCATACCAACACAGTATCGTTACGTGTAATGCAGGACAAACCGGCCATTGCCGAGATTGGCAATGAAAGGGTAAACATATGTTTTGATTCTTGTAGTGTGTTGATCAAAACCTGCTGAAATATTCAGTCCCGGCCAAAGACGTCCACAGCTCCATTTTCGCAGCCCGAAGACAATAAGGAAACTCATGTCACTTGAGATTACGTCATCGGCATTGCGTCATTGACTCTCTTATGTATGGAAACTAACAGCACGCTGTTGAAACTAGCTCTAGTGCTTGTAACTTTTGACATAAACGAATTTCATAGCCCTTGGATAATGTTGACTGCTACACACCGCTTGTATGTATAAGGTATGAAACGAGCAGTATGCCAATAAAGGTATTTTCATAATCATCATGAATACCATCAAAGTTGTTATAATCATCATCACTGTTACTTACTACTAATAAAGGTATTTTCATAATCATCATGAATACCATCAAAGTTGTTATAATCATCATCACTGTTACTTACTACTAATATTGGTATCTTATAGCTATTATAAAGCACAATACACCAGAGATTACTGTTGTCATTATTGTCATTGTTATTAACCCTACAAGGGTCATCTCTTTCTCGCGGAGAAGTTTTTTTTTTGTTTGTTTTTGTTTTTGTTTTTGTTTTTGTTTTTTGTTTTTTCATTGACTGACTCAGCAACATAATTCCCAACCATTGTTCAGCTGGTTAGTGGAGATAAAACAATGCTTCCACGAGAGAACTGCCTCTTAATGTTATAGTGGTTGACCTGGTTAACCCTTTAGTGTCAACTTTTGGACTGAGTCAACAGCTTTTCTCTGGAACTGGAGGCATGCTGGTATTTGAATGAAATATCTTTCTACGAAGAATATGAATCTGAAATCCTAATGATAATTCAGACTAGTTTGTCTTTAGTGGATGGACTCTAGACGTTAATTGCACTGACAGAGTTAAGATATTATCTAACATCATAAATTTTATATAAAAAAAATAAAGCATACCATTTACACATAGATGTCTTGATGTGATTTGAGCGGGGAAGGGTTAAGGGGCTATCCCAACCATTGTAAAGGTTTGTTACTTCAGATCTCAAGCAAATAATGAAATAGCCTTAATATTTTTTCTAATCGGTTTTCAATTAATGTGGTTATGGAATGCTTCCACGCATCTTGAATGGAACAAATGATTTGTGCCTCACATTGGCACTTCAAGTGATGTCACTATGTTTTGATTCACGGCGGACCTTAACTGAGAGGTATTAATAACGAGAATATAAATGTGCCTATAATTTGCAATTTATGCTGTCAATGTATTTTTTCACGACAATTTCGAGCACATTTCAACTCCTTCTGACGCCACCATGTCATAGACGTGCCGTAAGAGGTCGTTTGTTAATATTCACAGCAGCAGTTTAGTTCCCGTGGTTCTTCCTATACTTCTGTCTTTGTCCTGAATAATTAGAAGTCTACATTTGTACATCTGATTTACACAACACAGGTTACTGCATATTTTTTACGTGATATTTGTTTGATTGTTTGTTTGTTCGTATGTGTTTCAACTGTTTGGTTTGTTGGAGGGGTGGTTTTTTTTTTTTTTTTTTTTGTTTTTGTTTTTTTTTTTTTTTTTTTTGTATTTTGGGGGGGTCTTGTGTTTTGTTTTGGTTTTTTTTTTTTGTTTTGTTTTTTTTGTTTGTTTTTTGTTTTAATGATTCGTTTCCGTTAGTTTTTTTTCTTTTCGTGACCTGCGATGCTGCTCGTCTGTTCTCATCCGTTCTGTTTTGTTTTTTTTTTAATTCTGTTTCTGCCGTGTTTAACAACACGAACCCGGCTTGAAAGACAGTCTTTCATTTGTAATTTATCATGAAATGCTTTTACCAATTGATTGGTTCAACCTTGACTAGAATGTTTTGGACTACAATCTCTACAAAGCTACCAGGTTTCTTATAGATTCTTCCCCCCATTGCATTGTATTAAAACACACAGATTATAAACTAATCGATGATATTTACAGATATTTTCTGTGTCTAGATTTAAGACTACAAACACAAATTGCTCACATAAAGAGAGTTTGCGTCCAGGCCCCAACACTCCTGGTATTAATTTAACGGTTTCGGAAACATCTGTGATTGTCTGCACAATTCGTCTTGTAAAAATAAGGACCTCAAATGTTATCGTGTTCCAACTAGCCAATCTTTTGAATATATAAGCGTGTTTGATTGGGGCTCATTTATTATCAATAAGTAGTTCTGTTTTTGTAGTATATGAATCGACCCGCTATTTTCGTGGTGCCACTGAGGAGGTTCATTGATATTTTAAGAGGGGCTTACATCCCAGCTGTACAAGGGCCGCAACCTGACCACAGTATACCAATAGACTGAATGAATTTCAACGAACATAATCTTACCTCTGGTGCAGAATACCTCGTGTTCAGCTGTGGTAAATATTTTAATAAGAAATATATTTATATGTAAAACCTAATCCAATCTGAAATTGCACGGTGACCATTAACTCGAGCAAGTTGATATCACAACTTTTCAAAGCTGATAAAAGGCAAATGCCCCCAAAGGCTCAAAAGAGGCAGCTTGAATGTTAATCCGTAATACTGATTTAGAGCTGCCTAAACCCGCTGTTAGAAGAAGACATTTTGTTTTTCTTTTTACCCCCGGGGTTGCTAATCATCTGGTCACGTAACCAGGGGGCACTGCGATTGTTAGCTTTGGTAACTATTTCCATATATAAATGTAAGTGCAGGTTTATCGACAGGTCAGGACTAGCCACGTGTATGTAGACAAGCCGGTCTCAAAGGTAGGATACTTTTTTTTTTTGAACAAAAAAGAAGTCTCTTCAGGGGAGTGCTGTCCGATGGCATCGGTAATTTAAAAGTCGTCAAAATCGTCCTTTTCTTTTATTCGCCATTACGCAAGGAAAAATTGTACAGAAATCAAGATATTGTACCAAGAAAGCACTTTTTCTGCACGCTGCAAAGCGGCCCTAGGACATGTAGCTTCTGTTCATACCAAGGTACAAAATGACCGTACAGACCAGTGCCAGTCACCCGTCAAGGCGGACAATGCATTGAAATCACGGAGCAGATAACCTAGCCCGTATTTTCCGCGAAAAATATAAACGACATGGTCATATCAAATATTATTGCATCTCAAATTTTGAAAGCTATTAAGTCGGGAACCGTCGAACCCAGTGATCGCCTATGACAGAGGAATGCGTCAAATAATAAGAGTGAAAGGGTTTCTTGAATATAAATTTAAATGTATGCACGTTCCGGTTTCAAGCATGTCTGAAAGAAATTAGTATTAAAAAAAAACGGCATAAATGGAGTTTCAAACATTATTTTCTTCCTCCTTGAGATGTGGTGTGGTGCCATGTACATCCCACTAAATGGCCAAAATCTTTAAAATAAAAATAGAAAATATCATCCAACATTCATCATTCTTGACACAAGAAAAGCGTGTCACTTCAGAGATTTTAAAATGTCACAAGCCGTGTTGTTTTCAAGTTAAAAATTGTTTCTTAGAATCCATACTCCGTGTGACCAGGTGAGCCAAAATGAATTCCGTCTATCCGTTATTGTTTTCACTCTTTTCCACGATATTTCAAAATTGTCTCGTCAGATTTGACTGTCTAACCGATATGTATGTATATATATTTATATATATATGTGTGTGTGTATATATATATATATATATATATATATATACATATATATATATATATATATATATATATATATATATATATATATACATATATATATATATATATATATATATATATATATATATATATATATATATATATATATATATATATATATATATATATATATATATATATATATATATATATATATATAGGTTAAACAGTGACAGCTTAGCTTATGGAGTGTAAAGAGTTCGGACTGCGAAATAGGGTAATGACTGCCAGAAAGTGGTTCTGGACAAAGAGACGCAAATATAATACAATGTGAATATATATAAATGTTAATGTAATTTTAAACTCGAATGCAAATATAAACACGAATACAGCTATAACACAAACACAACCATAAGTATAAGTAGAGAGAGAATGGAGTGCACAAATATGCCATAAACATGAACAAAAGCATAACTATCAGTATAGAGAGAATGCAGTATTCGAATTAAGACCACCTGAGGGACTGAAAATTGACCTATTCTTTGTTTCTCAAACAATAGAATATCAACATCAAATAAAAAAAAAACAGAAACACAAGCAAAAGCAAAGCAAACAAGCAAACAACAACAAAAAAAAGGGGGCAGTTTGAACAGTGCATCCTCAGCTGACCTTGACATTTTCAACCAAAAATAAGACGCACCCTGTTTCAGGGTACTCAAAACCGATTATGTGAAAAATTTCATACTCGTG
The DNA here is from genome assembly GCA_964020975.1 of Hermodice carunculata. Taxonomy (NCBI): domain Eukaryota; kingdom Metazoa; phylum Annelida; class Polychaeta; order Eunicida; family Amphinomidae; genus Hermodice; species Hermodice carunculata. The sequence goes on along the minus strand of OZ026623.1, from coordinate 59,011,895 downwards.
AGCCAAGTGGCTTTATGGAAGAAAACTTCTAAGATTTCCCCGAAATACAAAAATAGAAAGGCCATAAAAAATCCAAAACATTATTGGGGTATGAAGACTTGAAGAAGCCTAATAGAGACTCGCCCAAATAGTACAGTAAAACATGATCCATATTCATTCATTCCAAACCCAACAATGACAGCAAAGAGACTTCAGACTTGCCAAAGCGTCAACATTTCTCTTCCAATACCAATGTGAAGAAACAAATTTCACTCCTGACTTGAGACAGGCAGTCACCCGTAAAAGGCAACTGGTGGTTTTAAACCGGTCCTCTCAACCTTAGAAATATTCATCATTAACTGCAGACACTAGTTCTTTTCCAAAATGTATAGGCCTAACCACCCAAAACACAAATTTCATTACTTCTGCCAAAAACGATAAGAGACTTGTTAGGCCTATCACCTTTTAGTTCTCCCGACTTGTCAGTCAGCTAAGCTTACAGCAAAAGAGTAAAGTAGGCCTACATCGTTTTTGTGATATTTATGAATCTGGAACATTATAAAAACACTCAACCTCCACTATAACTATGAGTCGGAGAACAAAGCCCACAGCACAACATAGCCAATGAAGTAATTTTCAAATAGTAAAGTAAAACATGATCCATATTCATTAATTCCAAACCCAACAATGACAGCAAAGAGACTTCAGACTTGCCAAAGCGTCAACATTTCTCTTCCAAAAGCCGTCAATATGGCAAATGGTTTTGGAGAAATCGAAAATGTAAATCAATTTTACATCACGATTGACTTACATAGTAATCAAAAGCAATATACACATTGGCCAAGATTTGTCCGAGCTGAAAAATTCTGTTAAAAAGAACAAAAAAAAAAAACAAAAGCAAAAAAACCCCACAGGGAACTGGAGCATCACCAAAAAAAAAAAACTAACCTGTCCCTGTCTAACCTATATACATATAGAAGTACTATTGTCCATATTGCACACGTTCCTCTGTAAAATTTTGACATAGGCTGTATCAGCCCAAATACATTAAAAGGTCTTCAGCGGGTAACTACTCAACATGTTTCGGAGCCTTTTACCCGTACATGTCTCTCTGAGTAGCGGCTCCTTGTCTAAGCCAAATATTCAGCAAAGACAACCCACATAATAAAGAATAAATATGAACGTGGCAAATAATGAATTAGCTAAATACGTGAAGTTTTGCTTATAAATGCAGAGCTTCATTATGAAAGAAGAATACCTGTCAAACAAACCATAATTACTAAATTTGCATAGTACAGGCTCAGATAAGAACAATTTGACTTACCCCTGAACCAATATGTACCCTTTCTAGCTGGACAGCTTATCCCAGTTAAACCATCCGCCAGTGTATAACTGACGTGGAAACAAGCTGGGGCCTTATATTCAGTCCCAGTGATAGTAAAATAAACTGTTGCAGCTAGACCACCTGTACAAACCAAGGGAAACCCCAACAAGGACTGCAACAATGGACATCCTGCACCAGAAATATAAAACAAACTCTGTAATATAACACATAAGTTTGCATAAAATCGTAACATCAGTGGAGCATGACTTATCGAATAAACTTGGTAGTCACTTCTAACCCAAGGTAGATCCCCACCAAGTTTGAAGAGAATCTGGTTGACGGTTTAGAAGTCGAAAATTGAAGTACCCGTCACTTACATAGTAATCAATAGGAATGTCTGCATAACCGATAAGTACCCGAACTAAAAAAAAAGTCATTTAAAATCAGGAATCAGAAGCATCACCACTTCGTGATCACTTTTGTTTGATCCTTCCATAAGCTACAGTTCTACCAAGTTTCAACACATCTGAGGGACAGTTCCAGAAAAAAAAATGAAAACAGTTTTAACACTAAAAAACCTCCTGAAAATAGAAAAAGGATCGCAGCGCCACGTGTCGAACAAGCTAAGATCTGCGTGTCCCCAGACGTGTCGTTATGCAATTTTGAAGCAATTGGCCAAGCGTTTTTAGAGATTTTGTTTGATTGTTTGAACATGATGCCACAAAATGAACCAAAAAATATATATATAATCACACACACACATATATATATATATATATATATATATATATATATATATATATATATATATATATATATATATATGTATATATATATATACATATATATATATACCAAAAATCACTGAAGCACGATCATTTGACAGATCTTGGTAGAGATCTATCCAAAGTGTATGCCCATTAAGTTTGAAGTGGATCAGGCAAACAGCTTTAGAGAACTAGCCTAAACTATGAATTGTGGACGAAAGACGGAAAAAGAAAGATCCTATAATCTCAGTTGACTCACAAGTCAGGTGAGGTTAAAAAAATTCAGGAAAGGAAAAAACCAACTAGGACCTACTTGACCTTCGGAAAAGAAATTAATTTTTATTGACATGTTCCAGTGGAGCCCCGAGTTCCGCCAAGCGTCCAGCAGGCAAGGCAAATCAATAAGCAAATAAAATATTTTTCCTGCCTATGCATAAAGAAATTTAGTGGTGTCAACTAACATCAAACAGTTAAAGGACGCATGTCAGTTTCAATTAGCTTGTAACTCACGGGATTGGACGGTGGGGTGGATGATACGTGGTGAATTCATTTAATTTTATAGTATTTTGCGGAGTCTTCTACTTTCCTTATGGCAATTTTGCGAAAGTGGAGCACAATGAAAAGTATTTAAACATAGGTTTGATATGATTTATGTCTAAAAAAGACGAGAGTCCAGCACTAAAACGGAGAAAATGGCTGACACCCACCCCCTCCCCTTTAGCTTACGAAGAATATCCACAGAACATTGACATCAATAATATTTTTCCTCATCTTCTTGTTAGCAATTACAAAAGTTTCATTCTTTTTGTTCCTTCAGATCTAAATCCTAGAATGAGTCAACAGTTTATCCTTGGCATGCTTAGAGCATACTGATCACAAGAAAGCTGTTGCAATGGACGAACTCTGACAATGTATGATTTAAGAGTAGGCATGCTGGTTCTTGAAGTAAAAGTCTACACCGAGGAATTCTTATAATCCTAAATTGAAATGGAATGTAAAGTTAGCATGGCGTCTCTGTAGATAAGCGAGGATTCCTTAAAAATTCGATATATGATGCGATCATGCCCCTGCGCTAATTATTATTATTATTATTATTATTATTATTATTATTATTATTATTATTATTATTATTATTATTATTATTATTATTATTATTATTATTATTATTATTATTACTCGATCTTCGCACCTTGTCTTTCCGCTCTTCCTTCTGTTCGTGTGTCCGTCTTTCTTTCTAAGCTGGTCCGTACGTCACTTCCAATACCGAAACGCCTGCACCTGCAGAGACTCCAACCCTCCCGTTTTCAGCGGGAGATCTCCCATTTTTTGCCCTTTCTCCAAATTCTCCCGTTCTCCCGCTTAGAACATGTTTTCTTTCGTCCAGAAAAAAAATACACCAGGTAAAAAAATCATCAAAATACACCATTTTAACTCCTTTTTTTCGAAATTTTCTCACCCCAGGAGGAGCTCTGCCCTCCCAGACCCATCCCCCAGCACAGTCGCTCTGCTCTGTCACATCTCCAGTTTCAAAAGTACTCCAGGAGGGAGAATCTCCAGTTTGTATGAAGCTGTGGGTTGGAGTCTCTGCACCTGCCAAATATTGCGTGCAAACACTTTGCAGGATATGAGTGTGCGGAGTCTTAAAATGTTTTTGTAGGTCATATTCCTTACACTACAATACTAACAAACACCAAGCCAAGAGTGTGGACAGTTTATGAATAGAATAGTGGTGTGTCGTAGCAAAAAAGGGTCACTATGACCTGTCTTTGACCTTTGACTCCGTCATATTATACAGAGCAAGTTTGGCATGTGAATACTTCTCGGGATAGGAGTGTGCCTTATACCAACATAAGGACACTGTGACCTTGACCTTTGACTTCGACCCCATTACACGAATGCTTGTGTGGACCATACTTCATGTCTTCTCAAGTCACATCGTTCTCATCAGAGGAGACTTGAATTTGTTTTCTGAGAAAAAAAACTGTGTGAGACTCTGAACTGATCCAGTTTGCAACGAATCCAACTCATCGTCTGCGAGCAAATCTTCACCTTATATTTTTTTTGGGGGGGGGGGGGGATTGGGTGTGTCTTTTTTTTTTTTTTTTTCTTTTTTTTTTGCTCGTTTTTTTTAGACCACCACTTTCTCATTGCTGAGGCAGACTAAACTGAAGTGTAAGGTAAGGTGGGTTAATAATGTACTGAACAGTTAATTTCCAAAGGTGTCATAATCATATTGACTCGTTATATTTCCAGACCTCATATTCCCCTGTCTCTCTGTCCTTCTCTGCAACTTTGCCATCTGCTCCCCGTGCTAATGAAGGACGTACATTGCAGTGCAATACTTGTTCCATGTTCCAAATGCTTTCCAGATACACCATGATGTTCGGTTGCGAAATCTGCTTCCTGGGCTACATGGTATTTTTGACTGGTGATTTTTTTTTTAAATTCGTGTATCCTCAGGAGTTCCCTTCTTCAACGGGTGAATAGCAGGGGCATGTTACTGCAGTGCCACCTATAGGCTCATGGCCCATAATTGTCTGATTTTATATACCTGAAAATTTGAGCAATTTTTAATTGATCCTATCTTGACAGGATTCAACTCATATGTGTGTGTGTGTGTGTGTGTGTGTGTGTGTGTGTGTGTGTGTGTGTGTGTGTGCGTGTCCGTTATGTGCCTGTGGATGCGTGTGGGTGTGCGTCTGTGTGTGTCTGTGTGTGTATCTGTGTGTGTCTCTATGTGTGAGTGTGTGTGTGTGTAAAATAATTCACGGGTCAAATATTCCCGAATGAACCCCCTCGGGTAAATGTGGAAAATATTTGTCCAACCCGAAAACTGCATCTAATAACAAACTCCGTCATGATCACATCATCACGCTCTTTCCACTGTTTTGATTTTCCATAGGTAAATCCAGGTATCATGGGGACCCTGTTGGGTGTCACGTTGGCATTTATGCTGGCTTGTCAGGTGTCGTGCTGGCAAAACAGCTGGGATGGAGCCTACACGTATTCCTGTCCTTCTGGCCAAGTCCTCTACAGAGTTCAGAGTGTCCACGACAATGGCAGAGAAGACAGACTGTGGCAAAACTCATGCAAACACATGGGGACCCATACGGGCTGCGTTTGGACGGGGTGGGTTAATGGCTGGGATGCAGATGTCAACTACCGGTGCCCCAGCGGCAAGATGATCGCCGGGCAGGGGAGTACCCACGACAACGGGAGGGAAGATCGAGTGTAAGTATGATACATGGCGGTCCATGCTCCCTGCTCCCAGAATTTTTTGGCACAATGCTTACTGCTCCCCTAAATTACTAGTACATTACAATGTCTCTGCTCCCCAAAAACTGTACATGGTGTTCCCTGCTCCGATCAATTGCGAGACATGCATATTAACTTCCCACCGAAAAGCACGGGGCTTACGCCTGTCAATCACGGAGGACACACGGGCATATAACATTGTCACCGACAGGGCCAGATACCCCCTTCCTACAAAATTAGTGTCTTTTCGAGAAGTTTAAGTTTACAAATACCAAAGTCATATTCATTTAGTGCTTCCTAAATCGGCTTCCAGAATAACTTTCCATCTGCCTGTACTGAGTATTCTTTATTTCCAAAACATTAGTAATGTGTCGCTTCCCCATGTGAAGTAATGAAGTAATGTGACACATGTCATACCACCCCCTTGTGACACCACACAGGTATAAACCCTACTTCCCCATGTCTGCACCACACATATATGAACACTGATCCTATCACCCCAGTTCTATACCGCAAGTGTGCATGCACTGACTCTAGAACCCCAACAAAGTGTAGGCAATGATTTCTTTATCCCATCGCTATACCAAACATAAACACTAAGATTCTATCACCCCATGCCCACACTTGCCGTATATACACTATAATAGGAGGCATGCGCATTAATTTCCCTTCACAACTGCACACCTAGTTGTCTTAGTAACCATAGCCTCGCCTGGCGAGATACGGGCCCCCGCCCGCGACGGAAGGCGACATATTACTACTATTTTAAAATGTAGAATATTTAGCACAGGCAAATGCAAGTTTATTCTTGTAACCAATTTAGGAAACAGTAAGTGAATATTAATTTCGTATTTGTAAACTAAAGTTTCTCCAAAAGACACTAATTTTGTGAGAAAGGGGTATCTATCGCTGTCTGTGACAGTGATATGCCCGTATCTCCTCCGTGATTTAGAGGTGTGGACCCCATACTTTGTGGAAGGACTCTAAAATGCATGCTTCGTATTACTTCAGTCTGTCCCTTCACCACGCAATTAAGTGTGCACACTTACTCTGCCATTCCATCTCTTTACCATTCATGAGCACTCCGTGCTTCCATCCTTCAATCCCACATCACAGACGCTTAAAAACTAAATCTACTTAGTTATCACTACACCAAATATATAAATACTCTGATTTTATCACCTCTTCCCTGTACCACACAAGCCTACAGACTGATTCTCACATCCCATCTCTACGCCAAACCATGACAAATTAATGTTCTGCCACTCCAGCCGTATACCATACTAGGTTACTCGCTGATTCTATCACCCTGACCTTTACACTAACATACGTTCTGATTCTACCACCCAATCCCTGCAATTATATGTATGCACTGATCTAACCCCCCCCCCCCCCGCCTCCCGTTAGCGATGATACTAGGTATGTGCTGCTCTGAAGGCCACACTTTTTAGCGAAACTTCCCTAACAACGGTCCAGTATTTTGCCCAAAATTCCATTAAAAGGGGTAATTTTTCTCTTTTATGGCCCAAAATTCGGGAAAATTTCCCTAACTAAAGTCAATTTTTTTTTCTCTGAAGCACTTTTTTTTGCCAATTTGGGACCCTATTTTCTACTATTTCGGTTAAAAAATTCCCTAACAAAGTTTTTTTTTAATGTGAAAAGGTGTCCTAACAAAAGGCGAGTTTTTGAAAGGTCGACCTGCACACCCCCACCAACAAAATTGGGGAAGTACACCCCACCCCCTTTCGTACCGCATCATCTTTACCACCCCATCTTTACCATCTACACTGTAATTGTACCACCCACCCCTACAGGAACTCTGATTCTACCATCCCAGCCCTTTATCCCCACAGTAGCATATATATGCTCCGATTCTACCTCCCCATCTCTACATCAAAACGTACGTACTCCCATTGCACGACCCCATGTCTATACCAACACATATAAACTCTGATTTTATATTGATTTGTTGCTTGTACGCACTCGTCTTATCATTGTGGCACCCCAACTTTACCTACGGTACTCACTGATGCGATTACCCAATTTACGGCTTTTGTTGCGCAGGTTCAAATATCGATGCTGCGGCATTGTGGGATTGCAGATCGGGACTTGCTATCAGACGGGTTACATCAACAACTATGATGCACAAATGGATTACAGTGTCTCCAGCAGTTATATCATTCAAGGATTCTGGAGTCGCCATGACAACGGAAGGGAGTAAGTAAACCCAAGATGTAAATCAAACAGTATTTTGACCTAGTTTGAATAAGAAAAAATGTTTAAAACAGTACAATGAAGGTTTCTATTATCTGTATGAAATGGATAAACCATGAAAATTTTTGCACGCATTTACAACATTTCGTTATATGTTATAACCTACCTGTGATTATCTCAATATTCCCCTAATCATAAAACGCAAGCTTGCGCCTATATAGCCCCCATCCACCCACCCCACCCTCTCCATGCATGTAGAGGTCGAGTTCAACCAGATTTCCGTATAGTATATGCGGAAGCCCCCCCCCCCCCCAAGCGTCATACCACAAACTTTTCAACTCTATTTCTGTGTTAACTGTACTCAATACCATTGCAAATTTGCGCTGTGTATGCATGGAAGGTTTATTGCTGTTTTAAACTTGTCTTTCCTTTCGATATTGCCATATGTCTCTTTTAATAATATTCCCACATAGCACATGACAGGATTCAATTTTTAATACATTTAGCTTCATGAATGATAGGAACCTATGTTGAAGTTCGATTTATTTCTATGGATATTCATGTTGTTCATTATCACAAATATAGATAATTGTTAACATTTACTGGATTAAATGTACTTTGGGTCCATTTTAATATGTCAGGCTTAAAGTATCATAAATGTGTATTATATTGAGAAACACTAATACTGAAATATATGCCTGTAATGCAAGCTTGTAGCCAGAGTCAAACATATAAATGTACACCATCTGTACAAACTAACTCGTCGACCTTTATAATGGTAAATGAGATTGCGGTAGGATGGTGTGCCAGAAATGATATCTAGTATGACAACCTAAAGCCACACTGTCATGTACTCACCATGGATACAATTATCATCATCAGCAGCAGCAGCAGCAGCTTTAGTTTGTTTATTTATTTATTTATTTGTTTGTTTGTTTGTTTGTTTATTTATTTATTTATTTATTTATTTATTTATTTATTTATTTATTTATTTATTTATTTATTTATTTATTTATTTATTTATTTATTTATTTATATGTTTGTTTGTTTGATTGTTTGCTTGTTCATGCGTTTGTTCGTTCATTCATTCATGTGTTTGTTTGTTTGTTTGTTTGTTTGTTTGTTTGTTTGTTTGTTTAACCGTTTGATTTGCAATCTGCTTTACATTTTTCCGCATACTCTGGCAGCAGAATGGGACATAGTTTACAAATGTTCCACAAAATTGTGAAATTTGTCGACGACGTATAACTTACAATCGGTGGCTTTCATCACCCTTGTTCTATATTGTAGTTTATTTTTAGAGAAAGTGCATATGTTGGTGCTCTAATTTTCTTTTTTAAACAATACTTTAAACAAATGATAAAACAAAGTATACCCATGATTGCATTGAGCCAACAGTAATCCTCATTTTGTACAGTATCTCCTATTAGTTATATGAGTAGTAGTAGTAGTAGTAATAGTAGCAGTAGTAGTAGTAGTATTTGAAACCTTGACGATGGGGTGAATAAAATTACTTTGCGATATATATATATATATATATAATATATATATAATATATATATACATATATATACATATATACACATATATATATATATATATATATATATATGTATATACAACGCATATCAGAAAGCATATCTCACGTTACAAACACGTTGCTCGGAACTCTATAATAGCACGAACTGTAAATATTCGTCAGAAGCTCAATCAAAGAGGCTGTGACCATTTGCCTCATGTCAGGAAATATGCATACTGTAGTCACTGCCAATACGCTGCGCTTTCATTAATATACAGGGACCTGAAATTTAAATTCGATTACATGTGTTTGGATTTATTGTTAATTGTTTTAAATTCTGACTTTGAATCGATCTGTAACTAACCATCCTAAGTTTGAATGTATCGGTATCTAATCATCTTATGTTTCAGGGATCGTATTTGGAGAGCATGGTACTGCAAATGGTCCAGTAAGTGGAATGGAAGTCATATTGGATCTTTCTTTCTTTACAACATGAAGATTCGCCAATATAAAAAACCCCGGCTGCCTATCATTCTAGTTGCGACCTAGGGGATGAGGTTTGGTGGGAACGGGGTTGCTCGGAACTCTATAATTGACCAAGAGGCATTTCAATTCAATCCCAAAATGCATTTGGTGTGTTATACTCCCTACGTTACTCGACACAGCACCTAGCTACCTCTGTATTTTGGATTTTGTACGCACGGGTCTAAATTCTGTCATCAGGATGTAATTACTCATTTGGTCAGCTCGGTCCTGCACGTGTCTATATCACACTTCACTGAATTTTATTTTTAAGCAGGAGAGGAGACCTATGGCCGCTGACAATTTAACTCTTCAGATGCCACATTTTCACTGGGTCAACAGCTTTCCTCAGTGCGCTTTGTTTGCACCATAGAAAGCTGTTGACCCGGACTACTATATTTTGTGTAAGAACAAGCATGCTGGTACTGGCATGACAGCTTGTTTTACAAAGAACACGAATCGAGCATCCTTATTTTAAGTCCAATCAGCTTGCTCTGAAAAGTTCGATTTAAGTCGCAGTTGGCATTGGCAGAGTTGGGAGAATAAGGTTTGTCTCTTTCAATCCTAATTACAACGGAAGTTGTGATGACATACATTATAATCCTCGCTTTCAGATATAAATTCAGAAAAAATTATATACACCAGGTCAACAGTCTTACGAGGTGAACTGTGGCTGCACTGAATCCTAAATGTGCCGAGGAAAGCTGCTGAGTCGACCTTTAACATGGCACTGAAAGGGCTCCGAATTAAGATAGTATTTTAAACGTTTTATGTTTCAGTTTAAGTTGAAAAAAGAAGTGTCTTGAAACTTGCCCGGAGACAAAAGATAAAATTGAACTTACAGTTGTCTGGTACATTACAAGTTGTATGAATTCAACATCAGAGTATCGTATATTCTAGAATCAGGCCTTTTTCGTAATTTATGGTGGCAACACCTGAAAAAGCGGGATATTGAGTAAAAGTTTGTGGTTGTGATTTCTTTACAGAGGTGTACTGCAACAACCCTGGCCAACCCTCGGGCTCAACCAAGTCCGGGACAGGTTATTATTACGGCGATAAGGTAACATATGGCTGTACCACTGGCTACGAGCGTAAAGGAGGATCAACCAGCCGTACTTGTCAATCTAACAAGGCGTGGAGTGGGTCAGCCATCAGTTGTGGAAGTAAGAATATGGTTTGCAACATACAGATTTGCCGTTCGTGCGAATAGATATTGGAATCACTGGTCGTAATAAGCATTGAGCAATATGATAGAAACTCTCAAACTTACAACTTGTGTAAAAACCCGCCAGTACTTTTGGACCTGTATCCACTATCGGGGCATCTTCCTCTCCCAAGCACCAGCTTTCACACACCAAGGGGTCGTGGCGGGTCCTACTACTGCTGCTTCAAAACTTATGGCCCGAGGGCGACTTCTATGTCTGATACAAAATACGTACTTTGGGGCCCACCGCTGGCTACAAGTGATCTTTGTATTGCGGTGTATTTACATATTTCAGGTTATGCTTACTCTGGAAAGGTCCCAATATATTACACATTACATTTATTCGACAAACAAACTGAATACAAAAATTGTCTTATCTTAATTGATAACACAGCGATGGTCTCTTTTAGAATTTGTTTTTCACTAAGTTTCCATCAGATGCTTGTACAATCTGAGGGAAAATAGCCAAATCAGGAAAATAATGACTAAAATGCTGTGATTTTGTCAACCATGTCAAGGCAAGATTTTCCACTCGAAACTGCCCGGAATGCACCATTTTGCATTCTCAAATTCGTAATTTTAAGCTAGAAGGGGGAATGCCCTCAGACCCCATAGCATGCCTGCGGGCGCTTGCTTTGGCCCTTTGGGCCACATATGTCTCATGTGGGCCACTGCAAATAAATCATGTGCTTTTTGGACCACTTGGGTCTCTGTGTTTCTAGCACTGACCTGGGTCGGTCAATATTTATTAGAAAAGGGCGACTTGAAAATAAATGTACCTTTTTTTTTTCATGCCAGTAATTTTAGGGTTGGGCCCTTTTAGTGTCGTCTGTCAGGTTACCAAAACTACACATATATTTATTTAAGGCCTTCGGTAACTTGGACATTTTTTACAACATGGTTTAAATGGATGTTCTTTTCCCTTTTACACATTACCTCTTTTGACATCAGTTTAATTTGTTACCTGGGCACAGCCGGAGGCACTTGTTTCTATTAAAAAGTACGATCGCAGTTCAAACATCAGATGATACATCATCCAACATGACTTCACATGATGATTTAAGCATGCTTAAAGGTTTTGCAAGTGTCATCCCGAGCACTTCAAAGACTTTCTAAGGTGAAGATAAAACCCTTGCTTTATTTCCCTTGCATTTGCTCGAGTCGTGCTAATCTCTATGATAATTAGAGTGTTAAACTAATGCTCCCTGTTACAGGATTTCTGGTTCCCTTGACAAATGTGATGTCAAATCAAAATGTGGCGTTTGGTGATATTCTGGTCGTTTAGTTCGTTTACCTGTGTGAGGGTCTCACATGGAATTCAATATAGTGCATTTAGCATGTATGTTTATCGATCCAAGTTTGAAGGAAACATCAGCAGCAAGTGCCGCGCGCATTTCTCTGTCACCCTTAAAACCAAAAGAACTTTTAAGGAGGAGGTAACGGGGGCTCTTCTTCCAGAAAAAAAAAATGAAAAATTTCCCATCAAGGCTGTTTTTCCAATACCGATTTTTAATTTTTGCAAGTATATCAAACGGCATGGTTATGATTATACAGCTTAAGAAGTGTGAAACGAGGGTGTTTATTTGCAATGGAACTTGTACTCTTTGCAAGTCACTGTAATATCATACGAATGTTCCGAGACCAGAATGAACAAAATGCAGCATATATTGACAAAAAGTTAGTAAATTGCTGCATTGTTACAGACGCAATATTATCACAGCAAGTAGTTCCTTCACAAATTACCTTGTTGACGACAAACCTATCTTTGCTTTAAAAAGAACTTCACAAGTTGTGATTACTTTACAGGGGTGTACTGCAACAACCCTGGCCAACCCTCGGGCTCAACCAAGTCCGGGACGGGTTATTATTACGGCGATAAGGTAACATATGGCTGTGCTACTGGCTACGAGCGTAAAGGAGGATCAACCAGCCGTACTTGTCAATCTAACAAGGCGTGGAGTGGGTCAGCCATCAGTTGTGGAAGTAAGAATATGGTTTGCAACATATAGATTTGCCGTTCGTGTGAATAGATATTGGAATCACTGGTCGTTATAAGCATTAAGTAACATGATAGAAACTCCCATAAATACAACTTAAATAAAAACCCGCCAGTACTTTTGGACCTGTGTCCACTATCGGGGCATCCTCCTCTCCCAAGCGCCAGCTTTCACATACCAGGGGGTCGTGGCGGGTCTTACTGCTGCTGCTGCTGAAAAATTTATAGCCCGAGGGCGACTTCTATGTCAGATCATGGAGGAATAAACTAGTTTATTCCTCCATGGTCAGATACAAAATACGTACGTGGGGCCAGCTGCGGGCTATAACTGTTGATTGTATTGCGGTGTTTTTACATTTTCAGACAATGCTCATTCTTGAAAAGTCCCAATATATATTGCACATTACATTTATTCGATAAACTGACATTCCCTTAACCTCAATGTCACATATATTTCGAATACTAGCTCTTCAAAATATCAAATGGGCTCACCGTCACTTGGCTGCCATTTCGAAAACAGCGGACTCCGCCCCCAACGGTTTGTAAAGGAGGATACAAATGGGACAATCTGGGGGAGGTGGTGGGGTGCGGGGTGAGGAGGGGGCCAGTGGTCATTATATATGAAACCAAAAGTATATACTTTGCAGTTCGTGAGGGATCCATAATATACGAAACCAAAAGAATATATTTTGCAAAATATTCCAGAGCATCAATAACGATGATATATGCTGCGAGCATGCAGATTAAAGTTGAGATAGTAAGTCTTGTTTTAAAAGTACCTTAACTACCGTTTGCCCTGGCATCTCGGAGAACCGACACCTGATAGCGTGCTGAAAATACGTGGCTGCAATGCACTGTGATTTTCCGTTCACACAATGTATTGCGCAATGTTTATAAATAGCGCTCACCGTGTGTGCAAGCACGCCATGGTGGTGTCGTGTTGCATTTGGATGTATAACTAACGGATGATAACTGCTTCAGACATAACCAAGCGGGCAGATTAAAGGTAAGATATTAAGTCATCTGTTAAAAATACGTTGACTAACCGTTTCCCCTGGTGACTCGGAGAATGGACACCTGGAACCTAGCGATACTTCATACCAACACCGCAATACCATAGCTATATGCAGCAGCTGTGGCTGTACTTTTTTCCCGGCCCAAGTTAAGCATGGAGACTAGTTGAAATAAAATACTGTGTTTGTGTTCACTTTACTGCAAACTAGGGGCACGTTGGCCAGCTTTTCTGTTAACTTGCAACTTGGTTATTTTGATTAGAACGATCACATTTTTTTATGGGTGACGCAGATGTGGGGCAATTGTGCTGGTCGTTGGTCGCGTGTTGCAGCTGGTCTAGGGCTGTCCAACTTGAGGATTGGAGCAACATTTTACATCACAGTTCTTGAAAAATGCTGTACAATTTATCCAAAATAAGTGTTTCTCATGTGAAAAAGTTTTTAAAATGCTCCAGGGAATCTAAATTTGCTGCTACACATATTTCCAGTTGGACAGCACTGTGGTCGTTTGGGTCAGATCATGTAACATTGCAAAAGCGCCCGTGCCAAGGAAAAGTTGTCGTTTTGACCAGGTGGGGACTGGGGTCGGTAATTGCAGGTACTACTGTACCATGATTATACCATGCACAGTCTGCCCGGGTATATCAAAGAGAGTGAATGTAAGAACATTTTCAAAAATAAGGTGAAATCATTCTTGATGCAGAATCAGAATCAGAATCTTCATTAACCAATTACTCCCCTAGGGGCCAACAGTTACACAAAAATTACAAAAGATGGAGGTGCCCTCCATCGGCACATACAAAGACTACAAATACTACAATCACATGCATGACTGCCATGAAACGGGCGTACTGGAGAGGGACCTCTTCATATATTTATAATTTTAGTATCTTAGTGTCATAAAAATTATGCCTTTGGTGCTTATATTTATTTATTTATTTATTTATTTGTTTGTTTGTTTGTTTGTTTGTTTGTTTGTTTGTTTGTTTTTTTATTTATTTATTTATTAATAAAAAATTTGGTTTTATCTTGTAATTCATCATTTTTCAAAGAATTTCAGCTACAAACCTGAACAAAGCATCTTAATATTTTTTTGATTTCATATTTTTATTATGTTGCGTTCCACCCACCATGGAAATAAGCCAAGGAAAGTTTCCCTAGGCATTTGGTGCTCCCACTTCATGCTTCATAGTTTGGTGTGCTTTCAATATTATTATATTGCATAATGCTGGCATAAGTCTGAATAAAATATTATCAATCAGTCAACATTCAGCAACAAAAGCTAAGTACATTAGGCGTAGTGATTATCTTACTGGTTTTTGTAGAGAAAATACACAACTTACTAATTGCAGGATCATTTATCTGTTATTTTCCCCGAATTAATAAATATGATATGTGTGCAAAAATTGCCTGAAGCGTTACATGTATAAATGCAAAAATTGTCTTATCTTAATTGATCACATGGCGATGGTCTTTTTTAAAATTTATTTTTCACTAATTTTTGCTAGTTTCCATCAGATTTTTGCACAATCTCAGGGAAAATAGCCAAATCAGTAAAATAATGACTAAAATATTGTGATTTTGTCAACCATGTCAAGGCAATATTTTCCACTCGAAACTCCCCAGAATGCACCATTTTGCATGCTCAAATTCCAAATTTTAAGGTAGAAGGGGGGAATGCATCCAGACCCCATAGCATGCCTTCGGGCACTTGCTTTGGTGCTTTTGGCCACATATGTCTCATGTGGGTCACTACAAAAAAAGCATGTGCTTTTTGGACCACTTGGGTCTCTGTGTTTCTAGCACTGACCTGGGTTGATCAATATTTATTAGAGAAGGGCGGCTTAAGGTAAATGTACTTTTTATTCCGTGCCATAAATTTTATGGTTGGGCCTTTTTAGTGTGGTCTGTCAGGTTACCAAAACTACACATATATTTATTTAAGGCCTTCGGTAACTTGGACATTTTCTACAACATGGTTTAAATGGATGTTCTTTTCCCTTTTACATATTACCTCTTTTGACATCAGTTTAATTTGTTACCTGGGCACAGCCGGAGGCACTTGTTTCTATTAAAAAGTACGATCGCAGTTCAAGCATCCTATGATATATCATCAAACATGACTTCACATGATGATTTAAGCCTGCTTAAAGGTTTTGCAAGTGTCATCCCCAGCACTTCAAAGACTTTCTAAGGTGAAGATAAAACCCTTGCTTTATTTCCCTTGCATTTGCTCGAGTCGTGCTGATCTCTATGATAATTAGAGTGTTAAACTAAATTAATGCTCCCTGTTAGAGGATTTCTCGGTCCCTTGACAAATGTGATGTCAAATAAAACTGTGGCGTCTGGTGGTATTGTGGTCGTTATATACCCTGATTAGTTCGTTTACCAGTGTCAGGGTCTCACATGGAATTCAACATTTAACATTTAGCATGTACGTTTATCGATCTAAGTTTGAAGGAAACATCAGCAGCAAGTGCCGCGCGCATTTCTCAGTCACCCTAAAAACCAAAAGAACTTTTAATGAAGGCTCTTCTTTCAAAAAAAAAGTTCCAACAAGGCTGTTTTTCCAATACAGATTTTTAATTTTTGCAAGTTATATCAAACGGCATGATTATGATTATACAGCTTAAGAAGCGTGAAACGTAGGTGTTTACATATTTGCAATGGAAATTGTACTCTTTGTAAGTCACTGCTACATCATCTAAATGTTGCCAGACCAGAAAAACAAAATGGAGCAAATATGACAAAAAGTTAGTAAATTGCTGTTCCTTCACAAAATACAATGTCGACGACAAACTTACCTTTGCATTACAACAATTTCACAAGTTGTGTATTACTTTACAGGGGTGTACTGCAACAACCCTGGCCAACCCTCGGGCTCAACCAAGTCCGGGACGGGTTATTATTACGGCGATAAGGTAACATATGGCTGTGCCACTGGCTACGAGCGTAAAGGAGGATCAACCAGCCGTACTTGTCAACATAACAAAGCGTGGAGCGGCTCAGCGATCAGCTGTGGGAGTAAGTACACTGTTGTGAGGGCACTCCCAGGAAGCGCTCCGGAAGTTTCTCATTGGTGTTTTCAACTACACGAGGGAGGGGATAATTATGTGCCAAGAGTGTGTGTTACCAACAAATGCAGGCATCACTACATTTCCACCAAGTTATCAACAAATGCAGTATAGCTACGTTTGGATAAACAAAGTTATCTCCTATGATTGGTCTGTCGTTGCCAGCAGGAAGTGGTGTGTCATGAAATATGTTCCTGTGTGCTGGTGGCTGCATATATTGGTGGCATACCCCACGTAGGGAAGTGGAAACAAGTATTCATGGGGAATAGGACATGCACAATAAGTCATTTCCAGCATTACGCTTTGTGGGAAGTTGGTTTAAACATATTTCATTTCTAGCAAAATATACTTTGGAAGCACTAATTAGCATTAGAAATTTAATTCTTTAACTACGTCTAAGTCCCTGTGGATTTCTACAAGCCTGCATCAATGCAAACATTTACACCCAGGTAAATTAAACTTGCTCTGCGCGTACGCAGCTGTAGTTTTCCATAGCCAGCCGCTACTAACATTATAAATATACCCATGAACATCCAAACGCTTTGCAATATCCAGGGGGACATACATGCAGGAATTAAAATGACACTTTCAAATTTCCCGCTGCTGATTAAGTCCCTTTCCCCCACAGAGACTGCCACTTTGACAATGGTCGTCCTTCAAGGGCGCGGGATAACGGTTGCAAAAAACGGTTTGAAAAACTACCTGTAATTTTACTCGATTTTCCAATACCGATTCTGTCCACGGTCGTTCATTTATTCAACAACTTACACCCGATTTTGAAATTGAACGGCGATTCTGGAATGCCTGACAGCATGTTTACCAAAGTTTACTTTTTACAGTTAATTCTGTCCACGTTGCCAGCTTGACAAGAGCAACATATTTTGCCAGGTTTAATGCTGTGATCTCGCCGTGCATGTGTTTACTTTCTTGTTGAATGACAATGAGCAAAGCAGCACCGCTTCTAATATGAATGTCCCGTATACAACTGAAATGTCAATAAAAGACAAGGCTGACTCCACCTGATGTCACCCTCGCCCGGTTATATATATATATATATATATATATATATATATATATATATATATATATACACACACATTCCGGGCGAGGGCTATCATATCGCTTGACCGACCTCCTTCCCTCTGAATCTAGCCAGATGGCCCTGCATTGGGTGAGGCCACCCGCCAAATCTGTAGTTGCGGCCTCTGGCTTGATACACAGAGTGGTACACATCAAGCCATACGTTAACCTGTTTATCACCAACACATCCACATACATGTACCCATTCAGTGAATAAGTAAGGGAGTCCTTTTCTTCAAAAGAAAACTCATTTTATTTGTTCACACTCACACAAAGTAACAATGTCTTAATAGGCCTTACATATGCATCACAAAAACTATTATTATAGGCCTATTGTATATACCGTTTACTAACTTTCCACATTCCTGTTCAGCTCTGCTTGCACAGAAAGCAATTCTACTTGCAAGGGATGCCAGAATCCTGCCCCCTACTCGCCTTGTGTTTCCATTATACAGTGATGAGGAAGGGGCGGGGGTGCTCATTTATTAGCTTATTCTGATTGGCTGATTATGGAAAAGGTACACAAGATGTAACATGATTGATTATGTACCTTTCTTTGCGGGCCGAGTGGTACAGCTTTCCTGAGCGATGCCACAGCTACGCATAGATGGGGTGGTTTAAGCCCTGTGTATCGTTCCGGCTCGAACTGTACAAGATGGCAAATGTATCCTGTATAATGGCCAGTAACTATACATTTGGATAAATAATATATATATATATATGTATATATATATATATATATATATATATATATATATATATATATATATATATATATATATGTATATATATATATATATATATACATTAATGTAACTGTGTTTGAATCAATGAAATCTGTCTGTTTGGATGCAAGAATTCTCGCTACCATGACACTTCGGCATTCGGTATGTAAACGTCAGGAGTGCCCCCAACACAATATGCTGCGAAGCTTCTGCAAATTTACCTCGGCAAATCTTTTAAGTTAATTAAGCTCAGCAACATTTGCCAACAATTTTATCAAACCGAAAAAAAGGATCCAAATCTATACATAATATACATGTACATTACATCACAGGAGTATACTGCAACAACCCCGGCCAACCCACAGGCTCAACCAAGTCCGGGACAGGTTATTATTATGGAGACAAGGTAACATATGGATGTGCGAGCGGCTATGAGAAAAAAGGAGGCGACACCAGCCGAACCTGCCAGCATAACAAAGCGTGGGGTGGAAGTGCCATCAGTTGTGGAAGTTAGTCTCCTTTATCTGCAATATATAACCAGCGTATTCAATTACCTATCTAATATTTCATTCGACTGACTCTTATGGTCGAAATTTGTTTCTCTGCATACATTTTACTGCAGCGAGCTGTCAATAATATAAGAATCAAAGGTGTGCTACTAAGTTTGCGACTTTTCATATTGATTAAGGAAGACACCTGTGTCATACTATTAAACATATACTGCCAGAAGCAAACACAAAATAAATACAAAAAAATACTCCTTTCAGTAAGTTATCTTATTTTCATCCTAATGTTTCCTTGTATTTAAAAATATATAGTAAACAGAGCAATTCTGACTAAACTTCACGACACGATCTGCACAGGCACAGAAATGTGAAGGAGAAGCATGCATTTGTGAATACTGTGTGGATCAACTGGGCCGAGACTTGTGAGACAAATGCTCCCCATGAAACGACGGACGGATGGTTGTCCAGTTAGCTAGACAGACAGATTTTGATTTGATTTGATTTATTTATTATTTTACCAGGGGGACTGGTTCAGTGTACCAGACACTGATCTCCCACCAGGCCCTGGATGGTACAATGGAGATACATAAAATGACAATATGAGATGATGACTAAAATAAACACAACTCAGTTAAATACAATGTGATAAAAGCTTTGAAAGACAATTAAAAGTATAGAAGTAAACATAAAATAGCAGGAGTACATAACCACAAATAATGTAGATCAATATGACAATATGAACTATATCTGGGTAAATAAAATTTGATAAAAAGTTATACAGCTATCACAAGATAGTCAAGATCTACTTGGCAGCTCTTTTGAATTGGGGAAGGGAGGGTAGTTTTCTATTTTCAGGGGAAATAGAGTTCCAGCAAATAGCTCCTCTGTACGATAAGCTATTTTTGCCATAATCTTTATCTATGGAAGGAATACAGAAGGAGTTTGAGGTGGCTGCTCGGGTAGAGTGAGAGTAGGCATCGTTAGTTCGTTTAAATTTTGAAGTGATAGTATTTGGGGCCAAATTGTGAAAAACTTTGTACATGAAAATTTGGAGATGGATTTTGCGTCTTTCTTTAAGGGTAGGAATATGACTCATATTGTGTAGGTCATCTATTGAAGTATATGGGTCCATTTTGTTTATGATTCTGAGTGCTCTGTTCTGTAGAATTTGGAGTCTGTCTTGCAGGTACTTGGGGCAACACCCCCAAACGATATCACAGTAGTCAAAATGTGGACGAATGAGGGATTTGTATAATGTAAGCATCAGAACATTAGGAAGGTAGTTTCTCACTCGACCCAGAGCAGCTATTTTAGCATTTACTTTGCGAGTGATGTAGTCAGTATGTTTAGCAAATTTGAGCGAGCTGTCAAGTATAACACCAAGATATTTGAATTCATGAACTTGTTCAATGGTTTCATTATTAACCTTAATTTCAACAGGGTTTGCATGTTTAACTTTGTATGGAGTCCCAAAGAGCATGACTTTTGTCTTTTTGGTGTTCAGGGTCAATTTGTTCCTTCCAAACCATTCAGAAACCAGGGCAATTTCACTGTTGAGAACGTTTTCAATTTGGACGGTGTTTTTTGCTGAGAAATAAAGAGCAGTGTCATCCGCATATAATGAAATGCTACAATTGGTCATAGTAGTGGGAAGGTCATTTATGTAGAGTACAAAGAGGAGCGGGCCCAGAATTGAACCTTGGGGAACTCCGCAGGTGACCTTCTGTGGTTTGGAGATTTTACCATCTATGACCGTATGTTGGTTTCGGTTGGACAAATATGATTTAAACCACTCGTGCTCGACATTAGAGATACCATAGCTCTTGAGCTTATGAAGTAGAATAGGATGGTTAACAGTGTCGAACGCCTTTTTCAGATCCAGAAAGAGAACTCCACAACAACGGTCCTGATCAATGTCATTCTGTAGAACATCTACAAAGTGGGCAAGGGCCGTTGCCGTGGAGTGTCCCTTTCTGAAACCTGACTGGGACTCATGAATAAGATTATGACTAGTTAGGAAAGAGTAAAACTGATCATGCACAGCACGTTCAAGAATTTTCATTGATACTGGTAAAACTGAAATCGGACGGTAGTTGTTCACATCACTATGTTGACCATCCTTAAAAATGGGGGTGATTTTGGCCACCTTCCACTTATCGGGGACTATGCCAGTAACAAGTGATTTGTTGAAAATATGAGTAAGGGGCAGAGATAGACTATTGGCGCCTGCTTTTAGCAAACGTGAACTTAAGTTATCAAGGCCCGTTGCTTTTCCAATTGTTAGGTGTCTTAACTGTTGTGACACAAAATCTGTAGATATGGGGGAAAAGTGGAATGTGGCTTCAGTTTTGTTACCAATATTAGGGGGAGTATTGTTTGGGTATCTAGAAGCTAGTTGATCACCAATACTGGCGAAAAAGCTGTTAAAAGTCTCAGCCATTTCCTCAGCATCAGTGACTTCTGTGTCGTTATTCACCAGTTTTGAAGGAAAGTTGGAAGACTTTGAAGCATTTGATGGGATAATTTTCTTAATAACTTTCCACAGATCTTTATGATTTTTGCCACTGTTGTTTATAGCATCTTTCACATATTCTTTTTTCAAATGACATACCATGTTGTTTACCTTATTTCTCAGGTTTCTAAACTTAGCCCAGTCTTCTGCTGCTCCAGAGTCTTCCGCTTTCATTCTGAAATGGTCTCTATCACAACATAGGGACCTTAATTCAGTAGTAACCCACGGTGGTTCACCGTCTCTCACTTTGATGTTAACAATAGGAGCATGTTTGTCACAAATTGGTAAAAAGATATTCATAAAATTATCCCAAGCTTTTGTTGGGTTTAGTTCATTTAAAACTGGTGTCCAATTTGAGTTTATTATGTCATTTTCAAAAGCAGTGTCACTGAAATGACGGTATGTTCTAGCTTGAATTATTTTTACTTTGCCTTTTGGTCTTACAGACAGACAGACAGACAGACAGACAGACAGACAGACAGACAGACAGACAGATAGATAGATAGATAGATAGATAGATAGATAGATAGATAGATAGATAGATAGATAGATAGATAGATAGATAGATAGATAGAGAAAGTGTATACTGGAATAAACATGATAAACAATGGTGTGTACTTGACGAGAGCAACTGTAACTTACTAATTTGATTATCAGCATATCTAGGTGTGGTGAAGGAGTCATAACGACAACGATTATCTTCAAGGTTCACCAAGGAGCCCGAGAAGATAGCTCGTTGCGTTCACTGATCGGTAGCGATAATTTTTTACAGGGGTTTACTGCAACAACCCTGGGCAGCCCTCCTATTCGACAAAATCAGGCAATGGCTATTACTATAACGATAAGGTTTCGTATGGATGTGTCACTGGCTACGAGAGAAAAGGAGGGTCCACAAGTCGTACGTGTCAGTCCAACAAAGCGTGGAGCGGGTCAGCCATCAGCTGTGGAAGTAAGTATCTTGGTGTCTGAGGGCACTCCAAGGCAGGGTTTGTGGTATGTTGGCACTAGGGTCTTGAATAATACATAGGGCATAAATACGTTCCAGTAGGGTATGTTACCAGTAGATACAGCCACCTGTACATCCCCACAAAGTTATCAACGTTTGAAGGTAGAGGCACCTGGGGATAAACAAAGTTAGCTCCTCTGATTGGTCTGTCGTTGCCGGCAGGAAGTGGTGTATCACGTGATATGTGTTCATGTGCTGGTGGCTGCATCTGTTGGTGACCTACCTTGATCACAGAAAAGGAGACTAGTATTCTTGGGAAGTTCATCATGTACAGACACGTGCAGGGAAAAAAAGAACATTGGACCCCTACAGAACGCCAATATATCTGTGCCTTCTGAACATGCTAAAGTAGTCACATCATGCATCCCCTCTTTTATTGGTATCATCGGATCGCAGATGGGCGAGAGAGCTGCACTGAGTAATGATTTCTTGAATCTAGTGCTGCAAAGGCATGATGTTTACATTCCTGCACACGATCCGATAAAGACTTAGTAAAATGGACAGAGAGCAGCTCTTTATACGTTCATTGGGGTCTGCTGATATATTTGCGAGCACAAAGTCGATGCAAAACCACTTGAACTTCTGAGCATTGATTAGCCTACTGCCTGGGTGATTTTACTTTGTATTCTTATGGGAATGATGATAATGATGATGAAAACGACGACGACGATGACGATGATTATGATGATGATGATGATGATGATGATGATGATGATGATGATGATGATGATGATGATGATGATGATGATGATGATGATGATGATGATGATGATGATGATGATGGCATCACTATCAACAATTTTTCAATAGTAACCTCAAGACGTTTAACTCCAAGACGTAACCACAGAAAAGTGTGAGTTCGGCAAAATATCTGTATTTTCTGTCACAGAGGTATCTTGCGGAGACCCTGGTGCAAGGACCGGGGCCTCAAAGTCTGGAACCAAGTACCTGTATGGCGACAAAGTGACATACGGCTGCATAACAGGCTGGGAGAAAAAAGGCGGAGATACAACCCGCACATGCCAACACAACAAAGCATGGAGTGGATCTGCTATCGTCTGTTCAAGCAAGTGAAATTTAGTGTTAAAAGATTTTGTGTGTGTGGGTGGGTGTATGTATGTGTATGTGTGTCTTTGTGTCTGTGTGTCTGTGAATGTGCGTGTGTATGTGCATGTGTACTGGTCCTGACTGATTTGCGTCATTATGTTTGACAGTCTGTGGAAATCTACTGCTTGTAAAACTGTAGACGAACTGCAATAATCCTCCTCTATTTGTTACAATGATTCATTTTCTGTTGATAAATAAAAGTTCTGGCAGAACACCTGTATTGTAGAGTACTTTGAAGCAAACTGTCTTTACTGTCCACCTTTCTCTCTGCTTGATCCCCTTAAATAATCTTAAGTTGCACCGAAACTGATTGGATGCCATTTTTATATTCCGAGACTGGTTTAAATCTACTTTTTGCCTTCAATAAAACGGTCAATAACTGATAAAATTAAAAAACATGTGGTTGGTTTTCCTCCAAAAAAAGCGGCGACTTATATTAGAATTTTATGAACAGAGGTCAGTTGTGGGGATCCAGGCGCAGGAACTAACGCAGTTAAGACCGGAAGCACTTACACTTTCGGTGCCAGCTTGACCTACGCATGTAAGACAGGATACCAGAAGACCGGTGGAACTACGTCAATCACATGTGGCTCCAATAAGAAGTGGAGCGGAGCTACTCTTCAATGCGCAAGTGAGTATTACTTATTCAGAACCTGATGTAATTTCTGGTGTTAGTGCTAATTTATTCAAAATGTTGACAGTTTTATGATTGAGGAAGTTTTAAATGAACATGGCCCGTGTCCAAGAAGAGATTTTGCAAGGCTATTTTTCAATTGACAACATATCTATGTAGGCCTGCTTTATTTTGTGTGTCCTTCGGCTGTTTTGTCGATCAGTGCTTCATTACGTGTGCATTTAGTTGCAATTTTGCGTTAAACCACTTTATTTCAGTTCCTATTCTGATCAGACTGATCGAAGCTGCATATCAATGTAAAGCTACACAAAATAAACTCATGTTAATCGACATGTACCCCATGTGGCCTATGAGTTTTGTTTGTTTTTGTTTTTGTTTTTGTTTTTTTTTTTTTTTTTGTTTTTTTTTTTTTTGTCAAGCAAATGATGTCTCAATGCTGTTAACCAAAGTTGACTTTTCGTCCGGGCCCCCTCATAAAACAGCACATAATT